>JAODAL010006450.1:0-133477 GCA_025379985.1 Phyllomedusa bahiana | reverse complement strand
TACAGCAGGTAAGGTCCGTCATATATTGCCTTTAGAAATATGAATTTTTTCACCCGGTTTAAAGATGTCTTCCAGCCAGTTTTTTACTTATCTCCTCGATAATGCCAAATGCTAGATTATTAGACTCTTCCCCAGTCACCAGAACTTGGGGGCCCATAATTTTTTATCACTCCTGGCTTCTGTGCAGAGGTAATCAGAGGTAATCTCAATGGTTATTAGATTTTTATTCTCACCAAATTAAAACCTAAGAACTTAGCCAAAGCAGCGATTAAAACATTTGTGTAAATTAAAAATCTTATTATTTTACATTCCCCCTTTTTGTGGAAGGGTCCCTGTGATAACTGATTAAGATTTTTTTGTGGGGGCCCCCTAGCATACATCTGTAAGGCATTGATGTGGAATGTACTCAGAATCCCCTAATATGTTTTTTTTTTTTTTAAATAGGTTTCAAAAAGAATATTCCAAATTTTAAAAGGACTCAAAGTTATGCAGCACAAGATCAAATTAAATAAAAGGGGACACCTTTGGGGAGACTATAGAAAGAAACCAAAGATATGTAAAAATACAGTATATACAGTACAAATAAAAATAAAAAACAACCTACCAATTTAAAAGGGTTGTCCAGAAAAGAAAAAAAAAATATTGAGAGGGGCCGTTTGGGGTCTTTTTTCAATTAAAAATGGGTTTTTGAGTTATTTGTGCCTTACCTGTGCTGTCTGTACCCTCCCTTCTATGTAGCTAACCAGCAGTATTTACTCTCTAAAGAAAGCGGTTTCCCTTTGTCCTGTAAAACTACAATCCTCAGGATCCTTTGTTGTGCTTTGTTTATTTTACTCTCTTCCAACTGCAGTCTTGGTGCATGCCCCATGTTTCCTTCCCTATGTTGAAAGCCTTGGATGGTAGGACCAAAGAGGTGTTCAAAAGGCTGCTTTAAAAGAAGACAACTCTACTGCCCAGCTGTTTGCTGATTGTCTGGACATAGAAGGCTAGGGCCACACAGCATAGGACAAAAAAAAAAAAAAAAAAAAAAACCCATGGCCCCTTTTTTCCCATGTGGACCCATTTTGCACTGATTTGCACAAAAATCGTGGTCAGTTTCAGTTTTTGCTGTTGGCCCGTATAATTGAAGGAAACCAACAGCATACCGCAGGACTTCGGCGGAATTCAACATGTTGCATATACCACCGGATTTTTAACGTGCCGGTTAAAAACCTGTGATGTATAGACTAACAGCATGGGTTTTTCATTGCTGTCTATGGAGCACGGTCGGATCCGCCGGTATTCCTGTGCTGTGTAGACATAGCCTAAACTTTCTGTCATCCAAAAGCTAATGTAAACGTTCAGGAAATCCTCTGAAAATTTTATAAAAGTGAGACCATAATATTAGAATATATTTTTTCCACTGGATAGTCCCTTTAATAGTCCATTAGAGGTACAACTTTGTGATTTGATGCAAAATTGCACAAAGATATCGATGAGTATAAACTGGCGGGTGGTATATTCATGATATTCCACAGGTCAGCTTTAAAAAAGTTGCAGGTATAGGGATATAATATGATTTAAAAAAAATGTTTTAATTAGTAAGTGAGAAAGTACAATATAAACAAGAATGACCAATACATGAGATAGGGTACAACAATGATAATACAGAAAATACAAATCCGGATAGAATCTAATTGGCCATAAAATGCAGGCCTTGACCTAAGGAATTGAAGAGTCTAGATATATAGCATCAAATCTAAAATAATATGATTTTTCATACAGTGGTCCCTCAACATACTTAATAAATTGGTTCTGGGAAGACCATTGTATGTTAAAACCATAACACTATGGAAAACTGGGAATTGTTTCCAAAGCCTCAAAATGCCAGCCAACATAATGCAAAATATAGATCACAGACAATTAAGCAGATAACTAATACAGGTAAACAAGTCCTTACATATGCCAGTCAGAAAGAGCTGCTGGAAGCTGGAAATTACTTTCATGTGAAGGATAGAAGCTTCTTTGGGTCATGTATTTTATAAATAATGTAACATAGAAAAAGAAAATGTGGCCACCTTCAACTGGTACCCAAAGGAGCCGCTCGCCCTGGTACATGTAACGAGCAGTACAGAACATGTACTATATTGTAGAGAGGGACTACTAGACCACCAGTCACTGCATGCATCTCACTAACACAGATGTTTTACAATTAAAAGGTTCATGATAATCAGTTGGATCTTCTATCAATCACATATGCTGGATCAGCAGTGTCTGTAACATTGTATGTTGAAACCATATTCAATATACAATGTCCCAGGAAAATAAGTTGAAAAGTCTGTATTCTGAGATCCCCATATTTGTGTATGCTAAAAGCGTGAAAATTGCTGTGGCATCAAATGCAGCAGCAGAAATAAGTGTAAAACATGTCACCAATATTCTAAGTCAATATATTTCTAAAGGTGCTATTAACATACAATTCTCACCAGACAGATGTCATTAATAACCCAACCAATCTGCACAGGCAAAGAAATCAAACCATAGATGTCCATAAATTAAGTTATTTGAAATAATGAGAAATGACGCAAGGAACAAATATTGACCACATAAAGAAAGAGAGGTGCAAATAGCCATGGAAGTCAGGACACCAGCTGAAATCTATCAGCAATTAGAAAGCAATACTGCCACTTAGTGAAAAATAATATCAGCTAGTTCAACTGATGCCTATTAAAAGGTACTTCATCAAGGTGCCACACACTAAACATATAATGATGGGTAAAACTAGTGAGCTGTCTCAAGACCTTTGCAACCTTATTGTTGCAAAACATACTGATGGCATTGGTTACAGAAGAATTTCTGAACTACTGAAGGTTTCAGTGTGCACTGTTGGGGCCATAATACGGAATTGGAAAGAACATCATTTCATCATAAACCATCCATGGCCAGGTGCTCCCCCAAGATTTCAGACAAAGAAAAGAATTACCAGAAGAGTTTTCGACCACATGTGGAAAGCTGCAGAAAGACCTAGAATTAGCAAGTACAATTGTTTCAAAAAACATTAAAGGGGTTGTCTCACTACAAGGATTGTTTTTATGTTAAAGATCTTGCAAGAACAAGACATTTTGCAATATGTGTCCATTAACAGTATCCTACGTATTCTGAGATACCCTCTCTTGTATGGGCTGCATCAGCTCCTCAGGTGGCTATAGCTACAGACCTGTTTGATCTCTCCTGATAGGCTGTCAGCACTGATTGCTATAGCTACAGACCTGGCTTCTACTGCAGCCTAGTAGAAGCCAGTAAACATGCCCCTGAATTCAAAGTGAAACCAAAAAAAATCAGGAATGAGGTAAGATGAATCAATGTAGTGAGACAACCCCTTTAAGTAATGCACTCAACCTCCATGGCCTGTATGCACACTCACCACATAAGGCTCCATTACTGAACAAAAAGCATGTTCAAGCCCGTTTAAAGCTTGCTCAACAACATTTAAACGAGTCTGTAAAATACTGGGAGAATATAGCCTGGTCAGATGAGACCAAAATGGAATTCTTTGGATGCCATAAAACGCTCAATGTTTGGAGGCCAAAAGGCAACTGCATACCCCCCAAAACACAATACCTACAGTGAAGATTGGAGGTGGGAACATCATGGTGTGGGGCTGTTTTTCAGGGTACAGCACTGGCAAACTTCATATAATTGAAGGAAGGATGAATGGACAAATGTACAGAGACATTCTTGATAAAAATCTTCTGCCATCTACCAGGATGATGAAGATGAAACGAGGGTGGAGATTTCAGCAGGACAATGTCCCAAACACACAGTCAAGAAAACTCTCAATTGGATTCAGAGAAAGAAAATAAAGCTGCTAGAATGGCCCAGCCAACCATAGGAGCTGAATCCAATAGGAAATCTATGGAAGGAATTAAAGATCAGAGTTCATAGAAGGAACCTATGGAGCAGGCATCCTCAAACTGCGGCCCTTCAGCTGTTGGGAAACTACAACTCTCATCATTCCCACTGTTACAGATTATATAAATGCATGATGGGAGTTGTAGTTTCCCAACAGCTGGAGGGCCACAGTTTGAGGATGCCTGCTATGGAGCAATGCATGCGACTAGTTTCTCCATGAGTTTTCTAGAAGCTGGCATCACTAACAGTCTTTTGTATGAAGCAGTAAATGCATTTTAGTAAGTGTGTTACCTTTTTCCTATGTCATTCCTCATTATTACACAAAATTTAATTTATGGACATCTACGGTTTAATTTTTTTACCTGTGTGGATTGGTTGGGTTGTTACCGACACCTGGTGAGAATTTCATACCAATAACAACTTTCAAAATATATTTACTTGGAAAATTATAAAAAGGAAAAGAGCCAGCACTTCCTAGAATAAACAATTAAAGTTGGGTGCCAGCTGGATCAGACCTTGGTCAAAGGTCACATTGAATAATGCTTGGAAAATTGTTGACATGTTCAGTATTTATTTCACACGCTGTAAGTTATCTATCAGTCCCCTCTTTTCTAGGGCTGATGGCTGCACACATACTTTTATAGAGAGAATTTTCATCTAAAACTAAACTAAATATGACAAACGTATCATGCTGTGTGTTACATTTGGCACATCTTTAGGCACTTTTGTGTAACTTTGTGCTACCTTTTGACTGGTTCTGTTAAGGCCAAACTTTTTTTCCAACATCTTGGAATAATTTGGCACATGTAAAGCCATGCCCTCTTTTCCTGTAAACCATGCCTCTAAAAGTGTGTGATGCATTTGAACCTTCAGTTAGTACTACCTAACAAGAACTGTGCTTCTCATTGAGTATCACCAAGATTATGCACCTGTTTGTTACTGTAACCACCAAACTTCAGTGCCTCTTTTGACTAATAGTATGCTTGTCAGCTGCATAACTAGAACCCATATCAAAGTGAGATTGGCCACCAACACCGGCAATAACTGGAAACTGAAACAGGAGCTTAAGTAACAAAAAATACAAAGTATAATAATAACTTCATATATCAGAGAACACATATAGTAGTGTTCGCAGAGAACCACTAACTTGTTATTTCCTACAATAACATATTTTCTTGCAACTGAGTGGGTCCCCTTAACCTGCTATGGCTATAGTTACACATATGCTGCTTGTGTTCACCTGCAAAGACTGAGTCCGTGTGAGTTGTTGCTGAACCTAATGCCATAAGCCACACACCATCATATATAATTTCCTGAGGCAAATGCAGGTTTTATGAATGATAGGGGAATATTTTGGTTTGCATGGGATTGTTTTCCAAAAAAAGTTAAAAACTACCTTAAATTACATTGACATGCAAAAGGGTCACAATGTTTTGAACTTTTGACTTTCAGGCTCCACTATCCACTACAGCTTTGAATATGAGAATACCATCATTTTATAGACAATCTTTTTGAGTATCTCATACATAAATTTGACTTGCAAGTATTTAGCATCTGCTTAGTTCTGCAGATACTTGTCATGTAACTGCATCGTTACTGTTTGCACCTAAAAATCTAGACTTTAATTTTTATTATTTTGTTAATATTTTTTAAATCCACCTTTGGCCTTCAGCACTGCCTGAATCCTTCTGGGCTCTGAATCATATTCAAGCATATCTTGACCTAAATCTGATCCCAGGTTGGTGCAATCTGATCCCTGTTTCCCAATGTTGGTGCCTACTGGTCACTAGAAAAACACAAAAAAACACAAAGCCGTGCTCACAGCTCAATGGTAGTACATTGAATCATTCTCAGTAAGAGGCAACAAGCCCCAATGCTGCCTGGGATATACTTATACAAATGCAGCTGAATAATGAAAAATTGCTCACATCCCCCCATCCACTAGAGGGCGTGTCCAACAAAAAACTGCACAAAACTACCAGTTCACACCAGTAGGCAGAAAAAGTTACAGCAGAAAACTCACGGTAGACTGCACAAATGCTAAGACACTGTGAAACAATACTCCAGGGGAAGGTGGTATGCTAGCATCCTAATTGCATATGAGTAAAGGTTCTGAAGGGTGCCAGTTATCCAGTAACATGTGGAACACCATGTTCACTCACAACCAATTTATACACCCGTACTATTCAAGTGGGTGAACTGGTCACTTGGGTATGAATAAAGCTTTTTCTTCAACTCTACCCATAAGTGTTCAATTGGGTTGAGGTCTGGAGGCTGTGGAGGCCAATCCAGCAACTCTACTTTATTGTCATTGAACAATTTCTTTACCAACCTTGACGTCTGCTTCGTGTTACTGTCCCTCTGGAACACTATGTCATTCTTTTCATACCCATAGTACTTGAGTGTACAAAGTAACTCAAGACCCATTTGCACCCATCATAACCTAGTATACTGACTTTTTTGCAAACTCAAGTCGACACTTGAGATTGAAGTTGAGACTTCTTCACCTTTTTTCAGGCCACCATTCCAGACTTGTACATTGCATATTGCAAGGTGCTTGCATCGATGTCTGTGATCTCACTATTACGAAGAATACGAGCCACCTTCAATGCCATGTTTGTCATGTCAGAACTGATAGACCTTGTGATAATTTGCCTGGATGTCCACCTCTTGGCTTTGGATGGATGGACTTTATTTCATATTCTTCCAGCTGTCATGACCTTACATGATGTAGTTTGGCAATTTTCTTCGCCCAGAGACGCTATTGATGAGCTGAATGATGCAGTTTTACCTTTTCTTGGGAAATCTTCTTCATGGCTGCTCAAACCAATGACCTTTCGCTTGGGATTCAACCTAATGACACACTGAGCTATTTGCGAATGTGAGAACAGGTTGTAATTTGTAGTACATAAGAAGAAAAAGATTGTTCCACCACTAGGAGCAAAACAGTAACAATGCAGTTACATGACAAGAATCTGCAGAACTAAGCTTAAATGAATTGCTGCAAGTCAAATTAATGTATGAGAACCAAGATGATTGTCTATAAAATGATGGTAGTTTCACATTCAAAGCTGAAGTGGATCGTGAGATAAGGACCCTAAAGTCAAGAGTCCAAACACTGCTACCCTTTTGCCTGTCAGTGTATAGCTTTAGATCTAACACAAATATCAGTGGCACACTACAAAACTAAGTAAAACATCAAGGTATATAGGAATTTTTATTTTTTTTTTGAAAATGCATTACTGCTAAGGAAAATATGAAAAACCTGGGATTCTTAGTTTACAGTTTTGATCAAGAATTGTTTAAGCTCACCTCCCAAAAGCGTCAAGGGGATCCCAGCACATCTGAGTCCCTAACACTAACATGTTACCTCACTAGGAGTCCATTCAGACTACAACCTCTCAGGGAGTGATAGGAACTTGCTACTAAATTATCCTGCACTGGTTTAAAAGAGGTAAGGGGAGTGCAGCAAGCCAACGAGGTTACCTCTTTTAAACCAGTGCAGGATAATTCAGTAGCAAGTTCCTATCACTCCCTGAGAGGTTGTAGTCTGAATGGACTCCTAGTGAGGTAACATGTTAGTGTTAGGGACTCACCTGTGCTGGGATCAACTTGACGATTTTGGGAGGTGAGCTTAAACAATTCTTGATCAAAAACTGTAAACTAAGAATCCCAGGTTTTTCATATTTTCCTTAGCAGTAATGCATTTTCAAAAAATTCCTATATACCTTGATGTTTTACTTAGTTTTGTAGTGTGCCACTGATATTTGTGTTAGATGTATGCTATTGCCTTACCAGTGTGCACCTATGCTTATGTTTTTTTAAAAATATATGGATGTGCACAGCCTAATTAATTCGTGTAGTGTATACCTTTAGGACCTATTGGTTCTTGCCTCATGGGTTCCAAAATCTGCATCAGTAGGAGAAATTAAACTTAAAAATCCCCTATCCCTTTCCCTTCATCCACACTTTTCCCCACCCTTGGTTAAACTTGATGGACAGATGCCTTTTTTACATGGGAAGGTAAAACCCATTCCATAATGGAAAATATCTAGTCAGACCACACATGGAATATTGTTGTATTATGCTGGTACTTGTAGTACCAGCTGTTACTGAACCACAAGCCGCAGCATGCTACACTAGCCATCCTGTAAGATAAGGCAGTGTAGATGCCATAAACTGTAGTCAATAGTGACATGTAAGGGATTTGACAGTAGGAAGGTGTTGCCTGTGTCCTCCATCGGCACCCTGCTGTGCAGTTGCATGTGCTTATGGTTGCCATGACACACAGAGACCTAGCAATGGCCTCAGGTCTGTCTGTAATGTATGCCTGTGGAGTCTGACAGGCTAACTGACAGATGGCATAATACTTTGTAGTACAGTCAATTTTGTATTGTATCAAATTTGAAAGGAAAGTGGGCTGTCAAAATATTTTTCTATGTACAGACGATATCACTAATGCAGCAACTATAATTTATAGCTGCGAAGAGGATCTTTTAATAAAGATGTGTGGCCTGCAAAAGTGAGAGCATGATCTGTAAAAAGGGATGGAAATCTGACAGCCCTGGGTGGACTGACTATGCCAGTGCATGTGATGAAATAGAATTTGGCTACATGGCAACATGATACATAACGACATACTAAGGATGAATTCACACAGCGTATAGCAGCACGCAACTGTGACGTATTTTTTGCCTCTGGTTTAGACGCAGGTTAGACCCATTACAAAGAGGCTAACCTGCGTCTAACCTTCCCGAACGGTATCTGATGAGGATCTGCTCAAAAGAATGAACACATTTGTTCTTTTTTTCTATGCTCTGAATTTCACTGTGTGATCTACAACGTGGACTTGAAATTCAAGTGAATGGCTTTTGTAAGTATTTTAACGAGGAATTCAACGCAGAATCCATGTTGAATTCCTCATTAAAATATGTAGTGTGAACATAACCTTATTATATGGGAGGAAGAAGCCTGCATTGATATGGTTAACTCATGAGGAGAAAGGATAGCTATGGTCAATTTTATCACATGATCATGTGTTTATAAGCAAAGGGATGAGCGAGCATGCTTGAGAAAGGGAATAGTCCCTTGAAACATTGCTGCATAGGTGTGCTAGCTCATACTTTGCGGGATGATCTCTGAAAACAATTGACTGTTTTCCTAAGTTGGGATGAACTCCTTTTTGAATAAGGACTACTTGGACTACTTGAAGCATCAAGCAAAGTATACGTTTTTTTGACTAAAATACAAAGGGCGACATGTATGAACGGCATTTACGCCTGTTTTCTGGTGTATCCTGCGCCTCACCGGTCCGAATCCGCTGTCAGACGCAGGGATGCGATGTTAGGCGCTGTGTTCACCACTTTCGGCTGCGCCTCACATGAAGGGGCGTGTAATGGGCGCGGTGTGGGTGCAGTGTAGGCGTTCAGGGGCGGGACGCGGCATGCTTGAAAACTCCGAGGCATGTATAATCGCGGCTCGGCAAAGTGCGGCGCATTGCAGCGCTCGGCAGCTCCAACAGGCAGACCTCGTTGATTCTGGTCTAAATGATCCGGCGGAGGCGAAGTGAAGCGAGAACGGAACATGAGAGAAAACATAGAAGATCACAACAGAAATCTCAGCTCTCAGCGCCGTGCGACATGGAGTATGATTCCAAAAAAATCGCCTTTATAAAGGCGTAAACCATTATCAGAAAAAGAGCTCAAACCTCAAAAATAAAAAATATTTAAATAAAATCACTTTCCAAAAATCTAGAACAGCGCAATATCAGGAATTAGGATCGTGGAAATTGCCGGGAAATACAGTAATTCAAATTCTGTAAGCTATTCTCATTGGTCGGCATAAACCAGCCAATCAGAATAGGAGCGACAGTGAACCATTATAACCTATGGAGAACTATTGACCAATCAAAATCAAAGGCGGGACAGTTCAAAATACAGTAAAAATGCAGAAAAGCGCTGATGGGTTGAGCTAGCGGGGGCTTGGCAATCCTGGCCAATCAGAATAGGAGCGACAGGGACCCATTATAACCTATGGAGAAGTTAAAACCAATCAAAATCAAAGGCGGGACAGTTCAAAATACAGTAAAAATGCAGAAAAGAGCTGATTGGTTGAGCTAGCGGGGGCTTGGCAATCCTGGCCAATCAGAATAGGGACCCATTATAACCTATGGAGAAGTTAGAACCAGTCAAAATCAAAGGCGGGACAGTTCAAAATACAGTAAAAAGGCAGAAAAGAGCTGACTGGTTGAACTAGCGGGGGCTTGGTTATCTCGGCCAATCAGAGAGCGAGCTACTTGTCCCATTGTAGTCTATGGAGAGATCGGGGGAATGAAATCTCGGCTCTCAGTGCCGTGCGGCATGGAGTATGATAAAAAAAAATCATTTTTATTAAGTGTAAAATATTCTCTGAAAAAGAGCGGAAACCTTCTATAAACATAAACAATTAAATCCCGAACAACGCATTTGTCACCGAGACCGGCGCTACATAAGGAATTGCAATATAGAGAATTGCCGGGAAATACAGTAACTCAAATTGTTTAAGCTCTTCTCATTGGTCGGCAGAAACCAGCCAATCAGAATAGGAGCGACAGTGACCCATTAAAACCTATGGAGAAGTATGGACCAATCAAATTCAAAGGCGGGACAGTTCAAAATACAGTAAAAATGCAGAAAAGAGCTGATTGGTTGAGCTACGGGGGGGGGGGGGCTTGGCTATCCCGGCCAATCAGAGCGCGAGCTACTTTCTCATAGAGTTCTATGGGGAAAAGAAATGCAGAGCGAGCTCTGTTTGTGATTGGCTAACTTAAAAGAGGCGCGGTTATTTGGACCAATGGGAGAGTGAGCGACGCTCTTATGGGTTTTCTAATGCAATCTGGAATAAAACTGTACATGGCCGAAATCAAATGATAAGACTACAGAAGTTGTACCGATGTGTATATAAATGATCAATAATACGGGGGTAACGAAAAAAATATATTAATTCAATAAATTCATGTTTATTTCTTTATTTTCGTTAGCCAAGGATCAATAGTATGGTTGTAACGAAAATAAAGAAATAAACATGATTTTATTGAATTAATTTTTTTTTCGTTACCCCCATATTATTGATCATTTTATATACACATCGGTACAACTTCTGTAGTCTTATCATTTGATTTCGGCCCTTTCTCTCTCCCATTGGTCCAATTAACCGCGCCTCTTTTAAGTTGGCCAATCACAAACAGAGCGAGCTCTGCATTTCTTTTCCCCATAGAACTCTATGAGAAAGTAGCTCACGCTCTGATTGGCCAGGATAGCCAAGCCCCCGCTAGCTCAACCATTCAGCTCTTTTCTGCATTTTTACTGTATTTTGAACTGTCCCGCCTTTGATTTTGATTGGTCCATACTTCTCCATAGGTTCACTGTCGCTCCTATTCTGATTGGCTGGTTTCTGTCGACCAATGAGAAGAGCTTAAACAATTTGAATTACTGTATTTCCCGGCAAGTCTCTATATCGCAATTCCTGATGTAGCGCCGTTCTCGGCGACAAACGCGTTGTTAGGGATTTGATTGATTTATGTTTTTAGAAGGTTTCAGCTCTTTTTCAGATAATGTTTTACACCTAATAAAAATGATTTTTTTAATCACACTCCATGCCGCACGGCGCTGAGAGCCGAGATTTCATTGCCTCTATCTCTCCATAGACTACAATGGGACAAGTAGCTTGCTCTCTGATTGGCTGGGATAGCCAAGCCCCCGCTAGCTCAACCAATCAGCTCTTTTCTGCATTTTTACTGTATTTTGAACTGTCCCGCCTTTGAATTTGATTGGTCAATATTTCTCCATAGGTTATAATGGGTCCCTGTCGCTCTTATTCTGATTGGCCAGGATTGCCAAGCCCCCGCTAGCTAAACCAATCAGCTCTTTTCTGCATTTTTACTGTATTTTGAACTGTCCCGCCTTTGATTTTGATTGGTCCATACTTCTCCATAGGGTTTAATGGGTCACTGTCGCTCCTATTCTGATTGGCTGGTTTCTGCTAACCAATGAGAATAGCTTACCGAATTTGAATTACTGTATTTCCCGGCAATTTTCAATATCCAAATTCCCAATGTAGCGCCATTCTTGATTTTTGGAAAGTGATTTTATTTATGTATTTTTTTTTAATAGGTTTCAGCTCTTTTTCAGAGAATGTTGTACGCCTTTATAAAGGCGATTTTTTTATTCATACTCCGCACGGACATCTTTAATGATTTCTCGCTGTTTTCCAGCCTGTCTCGAATCGGAATACATGTCAGGCGCAGTCCCGCACTGCGCCTAAGTCCCGCACTGCGCCCCACACACTGGCGAGGCGCGGTGAACTTTTCCCCGCATAAATGATCGCACTACCTCGGACGGCGAATATGAGGCGCAGCCCCGCACTGCGCCCAAGTCCTCGCACTGTGCCCCACACACTGGTGAGGCGCGGTGGACTTTACATGGCATGTATGAACGCACTACCTCGGGCGGCGAATCTTAGGCGCAGCCCCGCACTGCGCCTAAGTCCCTCACTGCGCCTCACACACTGGCGAGGCGCGGCGGACATTACATGGTATGTATGAGCGCACTTCGGCACCAACATAAATCATGCGCAAATTTCGCCGGAAAACTGGCGGAAACATGCGCTCCTACGTGGCGAGATTCATACATGTCGCCCAAAATGTTACAGTGGAGATGTTATAAATGTTATGCACAAATGAATGAAGATAAAAAAAAAAATTTGTAGGTGTGAATGAAAGCCTGCGCACACATCAATAGATATTGGTAGATGTTGGTCTGGTATTTGATTCAGAAAGTGATCTCTACAGAATAGAAAGTATCAGCTTATTAGGAGGTTTTAGTGGATTCAAAACTGCGAGATTTCGGGTTAATTTTTTACATGAAAAAAATCACCAGGTTTTTAAAAATGATGTTTATTGATAGGTTCTTTTTTGAGCTATTAGTTTACCTATATTATTTCATAATAATGCTATACTTCTATTTCTCCGCTAGGGTATGTTCACACGGCTTAATTTGCCACGTATTTGCACTCGCATTTCGCCGCATATTGCGCCTTATACGTGGCGAAATGCGGGCCACACATACAGTAATTCATAGCTCTCATAGAGAGTTATGAATTGCGCATCGTCTCCCTGGGCATAGAATACAATCGTATCGTACGCCTGGGGAGAGAAGTGACATGTGGATTGTTCGTGGCACATACGCCGCTGAAAATGCGCGTGCATGGGGCCCGCCAGGGGCTTCCGTGCTTTAGAATTACGCACTGATCAGCGCGTGCTTCCAAAACACCCGGCGTAATGCGGCGAATACAGTACGCACCCCAATATGCCCTGTGAACATACTCTAAAACTATGAATATTTAGACTTACAACATGGACAGTGTCATTTTGAACTTGTCCTTCTCCGTTGCGCAATGGAACATAAGTCTAAAAAAGGCTAACATGTGACTGACAATGATGTTGTCTTAAACTTAATTTGGATTTATGAGGTTGCATTCATTATTAGGAAAGTGCACATGTTCTTAATCTTGTTTAATCTTTACGTTGCATCCTTCTTCATTGGTAGCACAGTTTTCTAACCTAAATCAATATGAGGTTATGTGGGATGGCGTCAGGTCATTTCTAAAACAGCTCAATAGTTCTTCCACGGCCCAGCTGCATGTTTGTGCACTGCTTTCAGTATTGACATCAGTTCAGTTGGATAAAGACTATTTTTAGTTCTATTGAAGGCAATGTGTCCCTTTACACAAAACAAATTTATAATTAGTGCTTATTGTAAGCTAAAAGTGACCATCTCACTGAGTAGGTTACATATAATGAGGCTATTATTATAATACATATGTGTATGGCTAATCAGTTATTTTCATGTTATTCTTTTTAAGAGTAGGGCCTTGCTCTCTTGCCCAAGTACTACATATCTCCATACCTGGGACCAGGATTGTCATCATGACCCAATTGTTGTATATGCATTTATAAACACAATATCCTTGCTAATTATTTACACAGTCAAGTCACATTATTATGACTACCAGCTAACATCCATAGTTACCGCTGTGTATAGCATCGATGGCAACTAGGCAGGCTGGAAGTTACTTAGTAAGGTCCTGGTAGGTGGTCACAGGTATCTGGAGCCATTCTAACTGTGATACATCCCACAGCTTCTGGAGGATATGTGGGTGAGAAGCTCTACTGAGTTCAAATCTGGGGAATTGAAAGCCAGGGTCATGCTCTTCCAACCAATGTCACACATTTCTATCTGCAACTGGGGAAGACAATCATGTATGAGTGTATGTGATCTGTAAGGATAGATTCATACCCAAATTGGTAAAAAGTGCCTTTCACATGGATGAGTGAGCCAAGAGGATGCCACAAAAACATTTCCCAGACCATAATGCTGCCACCACGAGCTTGTTTTCTTCTAACAATAGTTACAGGGTATTTGTTCTATAAATTTTTTTGCCTGCCAAGCCAATGACATTCTGTTCAATGAAGCAGCAATGATGACTGATCAGTGGGGAATCAATTTTGATACTGTAATGAAAACTAAAGACTTTTCTGCTGATGCAACTTTGTTAGACAGAGATGCAGTGACCATCCGTCTGTTTCAGAGCCCCAAATACAGTAGGGTTTGCTGAACTGTTGTTTCAGACATACATCTGGTAGCCTCCTGATTCATTCTGCCAGTGAGCTGTTCCATTATAGTGTGTTGGTCCACTCTTGCTCCCCTTCATAGCCAATGTTTACCATTCACATCAATGCACGTGGTGTTCCACAGTATCACAATGGTGCCATTTGACCACTCACAGTACGCTATCACCACAGCAGCACAGTTCACAAACGTTTCAGAAAAGCCGATAATCACCAATTTTGCAACTCTGAGGAATCCCACTTTTTTCCAACGACAGCAATGAGGGATATGTGTGCAGACAGATATAAGAAAGTATTTGTAAATAAAGAATCAAAACAAAGAAATCAAATTAAGGCCATGTTCACACGGCTTAAAATGGGCCGTATTTCGGTCCGTAATTACGCGCCGAAGTGCGCAAATTACGGGCTGAAAACGGCCCAGTCATTACGGTAATCCACAGTTCTCATAGAGAACTATGGATTACGTCTCCTCTCCCTGCTCGGCGAATACGAAGATAAGTGACATGTGAATTACCAGCGGCGTATACGCGCCGCTGGTAATGAATGTCTATGGGCCGGCGACGTGCCGGCCCCCCACCCCCGCCCCCGCTCCCGCCCCGCCCCCGGCCACATGGCGTATTTGAGGGACGTAATTACGTCCCGCAATTAAGCCGTGTGAACATAGCCTAACAATCCATAGGTTGTTATCTGGAATGCGAAGAAATAAGAAGAAACTCAAAGCAAATTCTAGTCCACACTTTGAGAAAGTCTAAAAATGAAATAATTTCATTGTGATTTTTAATTAATTACGCATTTCATTTTGTATCACTTGCATTAAAACACAGTCACACCAAAGACATAAAGTATAAAGCAAGACAAAGTGCTTGAGAAGGAAGTAGACGAAAAGGAAACAGAAAGCGATGTTTATTTATTATAACCTGTAAATTGAAAGCCGGCACTGCGGGTGACCTGAGGATTATTATTATATGTAAATGTTGTTCGCTGCACCACATAGTTATGACAAATGGCTTGTTGAGGTTCATTTATATGCAAAAATGAAAAAGAGCATTTGCATTTTTTTTCTACAGAGGTTAAACTCACTGAAGCCTGTACACTGTATCTGCAATTGACCAAAGAATACTCAGCATAGAATATACTACAGAGAAAATTGCACTTCAATGTCTTGAGCTTTTTTGGGGATAAATGAAGGCATAGCCTTAACACTGTAATTGGAATACTAGTACATAAAACGGCTGAGTTAAAATATGCAGAGAAATAGAGATCTAAAAATCCAAACAGGTTTGCGAGTTTCATGAAATATAAGAGGTGGAAAATGCTGCAGATGCTTTCCTTGATTATTGGTAAAGATCTTGATTAATGTCGATCAAACATATAATTATGTAGGACAGAGCAGTGGAATCAGTCTCTACAGACCAGAACGATATAATCAGTCTCATTCTTTACACTTTACTGTCCATGTGTTTCTGAAATGGATGATCCTCTGTGTGGTGCTTAAGCCTCCTGCAGACATCTCTAAACCTCCAGCGACCATTACTTTCAAATACAATTGGCCTTAAAAGCACTCACTCTACCAAAGTCACATTTTTACAAATTGCCCTATTGCTTGGCAGTGCAATTAGTTAGCACAACTTTGCTAATGAAGGATTTAATCATTCTCACAGGACAGAATTTACAATAATCCGTGACTAATAATCCAAGCGTCCCAAGTCTCGACAGTGTAATAAACAAGATGTGTGACAGATACATTTACTTCTGGTAGATATGAGAAGGAGAGAAAACATGGGGAATGTAGGATTTAGTGAAAGAGATGTGGATGGCTGCAGCTCACAGGCTATTCCTGATAAGGTCAGTGTACAAATGAAGCTCTATCTGACTGGCTCTGTTCCAAGGACCCAGCTGGCAATCACTCGAGATCAATGATCATAATGTGACAGGTTTCTAGAATGTAATGTACCCAATGGCATAGGTTGAAAGCGGAAGAAAATAATTCTTCATCATTTCTCCCTTTAGCGTGACAGTCAACAGGAAAGTTTTTCATCATTTTGACTAATGAATTACTAAATGAACTATAGCCAGTGATGTTTGTTAGTGTTATATACTGATCTCCATATGTTTACAGGATATCCCAGTGACCTGTCCATATGTTTTGGAAGATTTACTGTATCTGCATGCATAAATACTAGATTCAAAGCCAAATAGAAAAAACAGTACATATCAAACAGGATGATTCTATCAAATTCCCTTGGGTTATTTTCTTTACAATGTTATCATCAGTTAAATTACATTTAAAATAATAAGAATACCTATTTATTACAAACAGTGGTGCTTAAAAGTCTTAAATTAGATAAAGAGACCCAAATCAAACAAGTGAGTCAAATAAATTAGACTTGGTAATATCTTCATTGAGAACAATTTAGTGTAGTTTAAGGCCTCGTTCAAACGGCTTATTCTGGGACTGATTTCAGTTGTACTGCGTGCCGTATTTGCGCTCCAATACGGCTGAAATCAGTCCCAGCCATTACGGTAATCCACAGTTCTCATAGAGAACTATGGATTCCGTCTCCTCTCCCTGCTCGGCGAATCCGCCGGGCAGGGAGAAAGTGACATGCACATTATTTACATCGTGTACGCGCAGTGAAGAATGAATGTCTATGGGGCCGGCGAGATGCCGGCCCCCCGCCCCTCCCCCGCTCCATGGCTGCCAGCGTAATTGCGGGGCGAAATCTGTCCCCGCAATTACGTCGGCAATAAGCCATGTGAACATTGCCTAAGGGTTCAAAAACTTTCAAGCACCAATGTATATATACACAGTTGTGTCACATTACTATAACCAGCAGCTAATTTCAAGAGTATCTGCTGTGTGCAGCACAGACGGAACTAGACGGGCTGGATGTGACTCAACAAGGTCCTGGTAGGTTGTCATAAGTATCTGCTGCCATGATGCATTATATCCCACAGTTGCTTGAGGGTGTAAGAGGAAGGATCCATAGAGCAAACACTGAAGTGGTCCCACAGATAATCCCATGGATTCAAGAGGAATAAAGGGGTCAGGGTAGTACTTGTAAGTCTTGGTCATGCTCTTTTAACCAATGTCAGACATTTCTACTCATGTGATATGTTACATTGTCATGCTGGAAGATTCCATCTGCATCAGGGAAGACAATCAGCATGTATGGTTGTAAATAATGTGCAAGGACGGATTTACCCCTCAGTTTCAAATGCCTTTCACATGGATGAGTGGGCCCAGAGAATGCCCTCAGACCACCACTGGCTTGTGTTATTCCAGCAATTTTTGCAGGCTTTTTGTTCTTTAATGTGTACTCCTGGACACGTTATTTGTCCATTCACAATACACTGTCACCATATCAGCATGCAAAAAGTTCACAAACTGCATAGTTTCAAAAATACTGCCATCTTTGGCCCAAAAGCCAATAATAATTTTTTGCAACCTTTTTTCCATGACAACAAGGAGAAATATGCATGTAGACATCCTATCATACTATCTAGTAAACAGCCACTGGATCTATCAATACCGTGAGCAACCACGCTGTCCCATAGAGAGCCCTCTCCAGTCTCTCTACTAGTATCTTCAAAACACTGATCGGGTACGGTGAACAATCAATCTTTGTTTAACTGAACAAGTTCTTGTGTATACAGACTTTAACAGTTCAAATAATTCCAAAGTCACATAATAGATACAAGCGGTGTACTCAAGTGTCATGTCGCGGCATTCATCCAGCCGTTCAAACCGGTCCACGAATGCTCACAGAGAACTGGGTAGATTGGGACCATCAGACGCCGGGCGAAACATAACGGACACCTGTGTGACGTTTTGGGGGATGTGTCGTCCCCTTTCTTAAGCTTCCTCATTTAATTAAACAAAGATTGACTGTTTACCGTACCCGACCAGTGTTTTGAGTGACCACCTATTGTACACCTTATTTACCATAAAGCCAGCTTAACACACGTGACTTCATGAACTATGCACTGCCAATGTGAAAAGTAGGAAGTTGTCATAATAATGTGACTTGAGTATATATAATATATTATATATATATATAATATATATATATATATATATATATATATATATATATATATATGACTTGAGTTATATATATATATATTTGTTCTGAACATATCTGAACCCATTTACAAGTCCGACAGTAAATCACTGCCACGTAGATTTAGCCTTATATATGGAGCTACACTGAAGTTATAACACTTTGATACTTTGATAAATTAGTCAGAGTAAAACTTAACAGTGGAAATTAGGTGTGCTCTCAAAATAACAAATTGTGCCCAAAGTGTTGATATTTTGTTTGGCCACCATTATTTTTCAGCACTGCCTTAACTCTCTAATGCATAGAGTTCACTGGAGCATCACAGGTTGCCACTGGAATTCTCTTCCAATCATCCATGACAACATTACAGAGTTGTTAGATGTTAGAGACTTTGCACTCCTCAACCCTGTGTTTGAGGATTCCCCACAGATGATTAATATGTTTTAGGTCTGGAGACATGCTTGGCCACTCCAACACCTTTACTCTCATTTTCTTTAGCAAGGCAGTGGTCATCTTGGAGGTGTGTTTGGGGTCGTCTTTATGTTGGAATACTGCCCTGCAGCCCAGTTTTTGAAGCAAAGGGATCATGCTCTGCTTCAGTATTTCACAGTGCATGTTGGCATTCATGGTTCCCTCAATAAACTCAGCTGGCAGCACTCATGCAGCCCCAAGCCATGACATACTTGTCTTTGTACTCCTCACCTTGTTGTTGCCACCACACATTCTTGACACTATCTGACCACAGGGCATGGTTCCAGTAATCCATGTACTTAGTCTGCTTGTCTTCTGCAAACTGTTTATGGTCTTTCTTGTGCATCATCTTTAGAAGAGGCTTCCTTCTGGGACAGCAGCCATGCAGACTAATTTGATGTAGCGTGGTCTTAGCACTGACAGGCTGACCCTCCACCCCTTTAACCTCTGCAGCAATGCTGGCAGCACCCATATGTCTATTTTAAAAAGACAATCAGTGTATGATGCTGAGCATGTGCATTAAACTTCTTTGGTCCAACATGGTGAGGCATTTACTGAGTGGAATGCAAGAAAAGGAAAATAGCCCGCTCACCTCTCTTGTAGAAATAAGTTGCACGGATATCACCTCTCGCCATGTGCGGTCATCACAATATAGGAAAATGATGGACATAAAGTAAAACAATCCAATCCCTTAGGCCTAAGACCTCGAACGTGTAAACCTTGACTATTTTTCACTTTATTTTTGTGCTATGTTTTTTAATTGGATTAAGTAAATATGGATTGTTTTACTTTATTTTCTGAGTGGAACCTGTCTTGTTAAACTGCTGTATGGTCTTGGCCACCACACTGCAGCTCAGTTTCAGGGTGTTGGCAATCTTCTTATAGCCTGAGCCATCTTTATTTAGAGCATCATTTTTTTTTCAAATCCTCAGAGAATTCTTTGCCATAAGGTACTATGTTGAACTTCCAGTGACCAGTATAATAGAGTGTTAGAGCAATAACACCAAATTAAACACACCTGCTCCCCTTTTACACACGAGACCTTGTAACATTAATGAGTTATATGACAGCAGGAAAGGAGTATGATAAATTGGGCACAACTCATCCATTTTCAATAATGGGTGCACTCACTTTTGTTGTCAGCAGTTTAAACATTGATGATGTGGGATGGTTATTTTGAGTGTCGTTGACCAATGAAAAGAAATAATAAAATATTTGCAAATATATCAGGCGTGTACTAACTTTTTTGTGGATATACTATATATCATGATCCCCTCCCTATGGAATCTGGGTTGCAGAGCGGTATGACAACATCATAACGACTCCAAGCACATCTCCAAGAAGACCACTGCCATGCTAAAGAAAATAAGGGTAAAAGTTCTGAACTGGCCAAGCATGTCTTCAGACCTAAACCCTATTGATCATCTGTGGGTCATCCTCAAGTGGACGGTGTCTCCAACATCCACCAGTTCTGTGATGTCGTCATGGAGAAGTAGAAGAACCTGTGGCAACCTGTGAAGAGCCAGTAAAACTTATTCAAAGATTTAAAGGAGTGTGGAAAAAAAAGGGGGCCCAAAAAAATATTGACACAATTTGTCCATTGTTACTTAGGGGTGTACTCACTTTTTTTGCCAGCGGTTTAGACAATGATGGCTGTGTGTTGCATTGTTTTGAGGGCACACCAAATTAACACTGTTATACAAGCTGTACGCTGACTACTTTACATTGTATCAAAGTGTCGTATCTTCAGTGTTGTCCCGTGAAAAAATATAATACAATATTTTCATAAATGTGAGGGGTTTCGGTAGCTATTTATCCCTGGCACAAGCAAAAAATTTCAGTCTAAAAAAACCCTTTTCAAGCTTTTTAAAAAATAAATTTGGGTTTACAAATTTGTTCTTGAGCCCTTATAAAGTTGCTGATCATGAAAAAAAAATGCCAAAGGGGAGTTTTTAAATAAATGACGAAATTACTATAAAACTCGTTTAAGAAAGAAACCAAACACAGAGTTCAGCAAAAGATAATGGTTGTTCTGAATCAGTAGCATGTAACATTTGGTGCAAGTATAAGTTAGATGGGAAAGTTATGCATTTAAGTTGCATACAAAAATAAAAAGGTAAACCAAGGAATACAACACTACTAATGAAAAACAAATGTGGTTGTGACAGAACTGTAACAAATCAGTTAAATTAAATAAAATTACCACACCATATAGAAAAGCCAAACAAGAACCAACACGACACCTTAACAGAAGAAGCAATGTTATAGTGGAGTAAAGAGAGGTAATCACAGAGTGGAGGACTGGATCAATGTTATATTTAATGACCAGTCTGTATTGACCACGATGAAACTGTTGTACGGTGCTGTTTTAATTAAATAAAGGTAGCTGCATAATTTCACCATTCATTCATTTATGATATGGGGTAATATGCCACATAAGGAACAAAGGTAAAAAGAAATCCTTATTTCAACAGTCAATGCATAGGTGACATTTTGGGTACTTTTTATTTCGTGAATATTAGGTGGTGATATAGTCATTTCTTTGGTATAATAATGGATCTTTCCACAAAGCAAAGAGCTTTTCTTGATAAAAAGGTATACAGCAAATGTCATGGCCTGCAAAAACTCTAGATCTCAAGCTGACTGAAAATTGATGGTGAAATTGGGAAGTAGCATAGTTATAGGGGTCTTAGCTGTCAATGTCACAACCAGGCCCTTAAGGCAGAAGTTTCCTAAGGCCAACTCACCGCACTCACGCTGACTTTCCCTTTAAAAATTGGGCAAAGGATACCAGAATCAACCAGTCTCATCATACAGAGAACTCTGCAGCCATGCAGTTACAGTGCAATATCCTTCCTATCCCCTCTCAGCACTTATCTCTGTGATCAATGCATCGAGGATACTGTAAGGTACAATAAGGGCAGCACTGAAGCCTGAAGATGCAAGTATCCACTAGACTGCAGGCATGCAGTATTAATCTTTTCAGTGTCCTCCACCAGGGATTCTAAAACTAACCGTTTGACTGCTGTAGATTACCAGGAATGCTTATCTTAACATCTTCATTACTTGATCGGAGGATCAATGGCACCTTCAAATGTGGCTCGTGTCAAGCTTGCCCCTACGTTCATAAAACCAAGTTCTTTAAAAGTAATATTACTGACGTCGAAAAAAAATCCCGTGATTTTGTCAACTGTAAGACCACAGGCCTTTTATATTTATGTCAATGCACGTGCCCTAGAGATTATGTTGATAAAACCAAACGAGAATTGGGACAACGCATTGGAGAACACATAGGGGATATATGTAATCGCCATCATACCCCCATAGCGCGTAATGTGTGGGAGGTACATGCAGGCAATACTAATGCACTTTCTTTCTGTGTGATCGAAGTGACATTTCCATCACCTAGACGAGGATATCCTGATCAGAGCATCTTACAAAAGGAAGCGCAATAGGTCTTCCAAATGGACTCTGTTGAACCTAATGGTTTAAATGAATGTCCGACTTACAACGCTTCATTATATATATATATATATATATATATATATATATATATATATATATATATATATATATATATATATAGATAGATAGATTGATATAGATATAAACACGTATATATATTAGATATATACAGTATAATATATATATATAATATATATATATATATATATATATATATATATATATAATATATATATATATATATATATATATATTCTAAGTGTTATAACTGAGCCAGAAATGTCGCCCTGTCGCTAGAATGTGCCCGATTTATGACCCTCTGTAGAGCGGGTTCATAAATCAGGCGCATTCTATGCCATTATTATGCGCATGAAATTTAGCGTTAACACCTCAGCCTCATATTTCTATATTAACCACTCCCTGACCAGGCCATTTACCTCCCATCCTGACCAGACACATTTTCACTTTCTTTAGTACATGCAGCTTTGAATGCTATAATGCTTTATTATGTTCTGTTATTCTACTAATTTTTTTGTCTGGTTTCTGTGATACATTTGGCTTTATTTTTGTGTACTTTTTGCATTAGATTTATTTTTCTTATAATATGAAGGCAAATAGTAAAAAAATAAGATGCTAAAATAAGTTGTGTCATTGTGTCTTTTCTGTCATTAATACATTGGTATAAAGTTTTAGGGTTGTTAGGGGCAGTGCTAAAAGTTGTGATTTGGGCTGTTAATGCTTTTTTTAAAAAAAATATTTTTTTTTTGTGTGTTTTTTTATATATTTTTTACATATTGTGCTCCCCATAAGGTTAAAAAAAGACATAAGGGGGACAATTTTACACAAGTTTCTTTTTTATGATTTCACTTATAACTCTGTCTGATATGTTAGCCCCACTTACAGGAGAAATAAAGGGAAAAACAGTGCAAACTGCAGAGCTGATCTGGTTCTAATAAGACCCAGCAGCATCTGTAGCTACTGTGCTCCAGCAGTCCTGCAACCGCCACCACCAGAAGCACGAAACACCTATTGAGCGCTGTATATACACTAAATCGGGGAGACATGGACGACAATAAACCAACCTTGCCTTCTCAATGGAGAGCCCGGCTGCTAGCTCTCCACTTGTGCAGCATTTATATCCAGAATGTCCATGCATAGATAAACTGCCCAGAAATGTATAACCTATGCTGAGTCAGCAGGATGTGAAGCATATTTTTCTAATACTATGTGGTGTTTTTTTCTTTTTTTAACGTTTTATATCACTGTTGATATTTTAAAGTAGGATCCTGAAATCTTGCCATTTTTTTTTACCTTGTCTACTGAGCCTCATAAGACTGAGACCTCCTGCTCTGTAGAGATAACTTCTCAGCAGTTATCTTATTATCATCGCAGGCAGGACTACAATGAACGGTGATCCACCACTCACAAAAGGATATGATAACTTTTCATCTCCTCCCCTTCCCTGTACAGTGAATTTTTCCCAGGTGACAGAGCATGCTTTGAAAACTCTAGTGAGGTCAATGAGTCAGTTTCTGTTGAAAGGTTCCTATGCCCATGTAGCTTCAGTACAGTAAAGCATATCTCTATTAAAAGCAGCTTGGGTAAGATGGCTGTCCCTAAAATTGGAAAGAAGACTATCCGCTATTAACTGAGAATTCCTTAATAGAGTATGTGGTTTTTTAGAAGTGGAGAATCCCTTTAAAGATACAGCAAGCTAGTTTGAAAATGAAGTGAACATTTGCATTGGAGGGGAATGGTTACTTATATATTACTACTCTTAGCTATTAACCATCTGTGGAAATATCTGGCAGTAAGTAAGTAATGTCCCACACAGTTGCACAGTAACCATCCAAATCAAAGGGTTGTCTGTAATGCAGCAGAGAGCAAGGAGCAGGCGACCTCCCAATTCAGAATTCACAAATAGGGTCTATAGAAATGGGTTTTCTAAACTGGAGAGATCAGTCTGGAACAGAAAACCTATTTTAAAAACTATATTAGGCCATTCCGAACTAAAAGAGTTTGAGCAGAGAAGAGCTACAAAATCTTCAGTGTCTGGAGGGCCTAATATATATTACGCATGTAGTCCACTGATTTTTGTTAGAACTGTATAATGCTTTGTTTCCATTATGGTGATGCTGCAGAAGAATTTAACTCCTGTTGCCAAGTTCCCTTGCAGATTTTGGTTGTTCTAGGTAACTAGGCCTCTGAGAAAGTTATACATTATTATTTCCCAGTTGGACCTCCCTCACTTACCACTCATCAATGTGGCAGAGAGTGGCTCCTGTCAGGGGATGTTCACACGGTGTTTTTGGATTAGTTTATAGATGCATGTTTGGATCCATGTTTCGGACCCTAAATGGACCCAAACACACATCTAACAATGTGCAGTGTGATAACATTGTTTTCAATGAAAACCACGCATCAGTGTTCAGATGAGTGATCGCCAATGAGTGTTTACAGGCGTCTTTCTGATGCGTCTTTCGGATCCATTCAAAGAATTGACATGTCAATTCTTGATCCGTTTGACGCAGCAGATGCCCAATTAAACTATAGGGTGTGTTTCTACTGTACCTGTGTGTTGGATGCATTTTGGATGTGATTGATGGATTTTTGAATGCGTTTTTCAGATCAAACACACTTTGTGAACATACCCTTAGGCTGCGTTCCCACGGCAAGGGACAACAAACCAGCCGGTATTTGTTCTGTTTTGCGGCCGTCCCCACAGCCGCGGGAAGGACCGCTTTTCTCCGCGATGAGCGGAAAACAGCCTCCCATTGAGGTGTTCATATTCTGTCCGGAAACCAGATGGAAGAATGAACATGCTCAATGTTTTTTGAGCGGCCCGCGGGCGGAAAAACAGCCGGGCGGAAAACCCGTGCAGTGGGGACTGCTGCACAGGTTTCCCATAGAGCACAATTGTGCTAATTTTCGGCCGGTTTTTCAGGCGGTCTGAAAAACCACAAACCGGCTGAAAAACCCGCCGAAAACCCTTGCCGTGGGGACATGCCCTTACACTCACAGTCAGTATCTGAATGTCCAGTGTGATGTGGATGGAACCAAGCACAGGGGTAGCAAGAGCCACCTCATCCAAACTCAATCCACTCTGCCCTTAAGTGGATGCATTTTCTGTTACAGTTATTGTCCTAAGACAGGGACTTCACTATTCTGATAAATAGATGGACTCCACAATTCAGGATCAGATTTTTATTCTTTGGTTACTGCAGCATCACCATGAATTTATTTAAAAAAACACACACACACGGTCAATCCCTTTTAACTCATTTTTCAGAGTGTAAATAGATAATGAAGGACCTCAAATAGTCGCTCTGCTGACATAGTCTATGGCCCCTCTTTATTCACTCTTGTCTCAACTGACTACATTCTAAAGTATACCCTCTAAAGATCTCTGCATGGAAATGCTGCAGATTATCTACAGTGAAAAATATGCAGAATTTTCACAAGTAAATCTGCAGCCATAGATTTGTCATGAATTTTCACTTGTCTATTGAAGTCAATGGGAAATATCCCCTTTTTATATATTTGAGTCATATAGGGTAGCTACATCTGCTACCCCAGTAGTTAGGCCACTGGCTGCAGTAATGCTAGTTCTTCCGCTCCCCCGGTAGTCTCGCTCCAGCGCCTGCCGGAGCTGCGGGGCCCGGCGCATCCTGCCACTGAACACCCGGGCCCTCTGGCCCAAGTGTTCAAAGGCAGGACTGCCCGGTGTTAGCAGAGCGCCAGCCCACAGTGCTGACATGGGCGACGCGATGATGTCATATCATTGTGCCGCCCGCACCGAGCACAGAAACTGCTCGGGAGCTGAGCTGGGCGCATCAAGGGACCGTGGCACAGGTGAGTACGTTCTTTCTTATTTTTTAGCATTAATCTAACCTGACTTAGCCTTTTCTGACTATATACGGCTCCCATAGCTACCTAGACCCTACCTTCCTGACTATATATGGCTCTTATAGCTACCTAGACTCTACCAGACTGACTACATATGGCCCCTATAGATACCTAGACCCTACCTGCCTGACTATACATCGCCCCTATAGCCACCGAGATCTTGCCTGCCTGACTAATTATGGCCCTATCACCATCTAGACCCTGCCTGCCTGACTATATATGGCCCCTATAGCTACCTAGACACTGCCTGTCTGATTATATATGACCCCTTTAGCTACCTAGACCCTGCTTGTCTGACAATATCTGGCCCCTATAACTACCTAGACCCTGACTGTCTGACTATATATGGCCAATATCGCCTACCTTAAACCCCGCCTGCCTATATGGGGCCCTATACTCAACCTAAACCCTGCCTATATGGGGCCCTATAGCTTCCTAAACCCTGCCTGTCTGCATGAGGTCCCTATAGCAACCTAAACCCTGGCTTCCTGCCTATATGTGAATCATATAACCTACATAAACTCTGCCTACCTATATAGGCCCCTATACCATACCTAAACACTGCCTGCCTACCAATCTGGGGCCCCTATAGCCTGCCTAAACCATTCCTGCCTAAATGGGTCCCATATAGCCTAGCTAAAGCCTGCCTGCCTATGTGGGGCTCCCTATAGCCTATTTACCTACCTATGTGTCTCCCATCTATAGCCTAGCTACCTGGGGTCCATCTACAGCCTACTTAACTACCTGGGGCCAACCTACAGCCTACCTACCTACCTTGGGGCTGCCTACCTAACTGGGGCCTAACTACTGCCTACCTACCTGTAGCCTACCTACCTGAGACCTGCCTAACTACTGCCTACCTAGGACCAATCTACATACCTGTAGCCTGTCTACCTGAGACTTGCCTAACTACTGCCTACCTACCTAGAACCAATCTGCCTACCTACCTGAGGCCTATGTACCTCCTTCCTACCTACCTGAAGCCTACCAACGTAACTACCAAGGGCCTACCAACCTATCTAACGGGGTTTACCTACCTGGTAACATGATTCTGAAGGGTACAGGTCATAGCTGTAGCACAATCTCCAGGAGGTGAATCCTCGGTTCCTCCCCTCTAAATGACTGGGCCTTTAAGCTATGGTCTATACCCCTCTACCACTTCTTGGCAGTTTGTACAGAGGTGGGGGCAGGGAGTGAGGTGTTGGAAAAGTGAGGATTTTAAGATATTTGTGTCCAAATCTGCAGGGACGAGTGGTGGCCGGAAGAAGTCAGCATGGCAGTCTGGACCAGATGCAGACAAAAAGGGAAAATCAATGTCTTACCAGAGAAATATCACCTGTGAGTCACAAGATGTGACTGCACTGTCACCACTTATAAATCTGCAGAGGCTGTGTACACTGGTAGCTACAACTATTTGGTCTCTGTATGATGTTAATATACAGTCTGCAGAGCCTGTGTACTCTGATATCTACAACTGTATGGTCACTACATGGCAGTAATATTGGTCTTTGTATACTGGTCTTTATTCAGTAATAGTATAGGGATATTATTCACTCACTATGTGGTGATAATTTGTGGTCATGTTCTGGCAGTATAATCAGGTTCCTATGTAGTAGCGCTATTGGTAATGTTGGTCTTAGTATAGTGGGATTTGTTTGGTAGCAGCATGATGGTGATATATATGGTGAGGTATTTTCCCCTTGTATATTATCTAGTAACTGCATGTCCTGATAAATGTTAGTGATTGGGAAGGCGGGGGGAGGGGGTGTGGGGGGGCCCCATCCGAAAGTCTGCTGTGGGGCCCAGGCTTTTCTAGTTACGCCCTTGACTGCAGGTCACTTTCTGGGCAGATTTTATCTGCTCACAAAGGGAAACATGTATGAAACTTGGCTCCTCGACACCATTTCCTGCGGCTTTTTTTCCAGTGTAAATGCGCCTGAATACATGAAAGTGGTGAATGTGCAATCATAAATTGTGCAGTAGGTTCGAGGCACTTATCGTATATGTTTGACGCACCGCTGTACTTTGGCACATTAGTAATGCTCCAAACGTGTATAAATAAATTCCAGCATTCGACAATGGCTGCTGAAAACAGTTCATTGAGTTGTTGTTCTAGTTTAAAATATATTATGATAATACAAAAATTTTGTGGAGATTTTTATTTTTTTATAATTAAAATCTTACAAAATACTTTTTTATACTTTTATATAGTATGTTAATTTGTGTTCAGAAACATGTAGGTCAGTGGGTCAGCCTTTATTTGACATACAACACAGGCCTCGCTGAGACATACGGTGCAACATACAAGATCACTACCATAGTTTCTATTCACTGACAGGCTATTCTAACGCCTTTTATTTTATTTCTAACCTGCTATGATGCATTTGTAATCACTGATAATAGTACGCTAACTCCTTAAATACATGATTGCGAACAGGATTTGTGGTAGATGCTGTATTGGTTCAATTAATTTATATTATTTAATTTAAAATTAATTTTAGATTATATAAATCTTAAATATTTTTGGGATATTATATAATTTTATATTAGATAATTTATTATTAACTTTATATAATTTAATTTAATATAGTTTGATAATTAGCATAAATTACTTTTTATTATTTTACTGGTACAGTATAAGTTGAAAAATAAAGGACATTTTTGGCCCTAATGGCAAATCTAGTTCCACTGCGACTACTCAGCCTCAGGCAGACCACATTTAATTTGGTATGGCTATTCGAGCAATTTTGTACCTCATGTTGCAGTCCCACATTCATAAATGTGTCTAATATCACGAATGTGGTGCGACACTCCCTCAGAACGCCGCCAAATCTTTGGCACATTACAAAGTGTCGAGTCAGGCGTACAGTGCGCCAAACATGCCCGAATGACGCGCCATACATAGGGAAAAAAGGCAGAATGCTCACTTTTGGCGCATTTCTCAGTAGAACAATGTAAATGACCCATTCGTACATGTCGCCCAAGGTGTCAGATGATGCATTAGCCATGCACTGTTTTCTGTTAAATCTTATTAAAAAGTAATTTCAATATCTCCAGGGCACCCCCCACCCAAAAAAAAAAAAATCTATGCTTAAAGAGAACCTGTCACATAGGTTATGCCACTCTTGATGAGGAAAGCACAAGCTAGTGACAGACATGCTGTTTCCAGCGCTGTGTTCCTTATTCTGCAAGATGCTGTAGTTTCAGAGCATTTACTGCTCAAATATGGCAGTTTTCAGAATGTTCTGCAAGAAAAGAGTCAATTTAATTAATACCCTGCCCGCCTCACTAACCTATTACTTTGAATAGATAGAAACATGTGAATAATTGTCAGGTGGGCAGGGCTAGCATTGGATAGGTGGGGCTAACACCTGATCATGAATTAGCTGAATTCTTTTCTGTCTGAAAACTTCCATACTTGAGCATAAAATACTCCATCTACAGCATCTTAAAGAATAAGCGACACAGAATTGGAAACAGCAGGTCTGTCACTAGCTTGTGCTGTCCTCAGCAAGGGGGGCATAATCTATGTGACAGGATCTCTTTAACTTTCTCCGGTCCCTGGTTCCAGTGGTGCAGTTTTCCGGTCATCTGTTGAAATGCCATCACTTCCAAACAGGGTCATCATCACTGCAGCTGCTGCTAGTAGTCACAGGCCCTTAACTTACATCACCGTTTGAAAGTGAACAGTTCTGAACGATTATGTAAATTTGTGACACATGACTGCTACAGCGATCAGTGGCCACAGCAATGATATCCCTATTCAAAAGTGAATGCATATCAACAGAAGACCGGAGGGACACGCCGCTGGAACAGGAGAGGGAGGTGAGTACAGATTTTTTTCTTTTACATAGGGCCCGGGAGCTATTGAAATTACTTTTTAAAATGGTGGACAACTGCTTCAATAGCTCATTTCATATCAATCTGTTGAAAAATGATAAAAAAGAACGACTTTGTTTGTTGGGGGAGGGGGGGGTTAATGTGAGAGGAGGGAGACATATTTTCTCCCATCCTAGTGCTATTTTATTTAAAAATGGCCCTGCACAAAGTGGATGTATTAGAGCTGCAACAATTTTAAGGTCTTCCAGAGAGTAGATTTTTGTAATCTCTCAATGGAAACAATGTGATAAATGTATGGGAGAAAATTATGGTAGTTTTCCCACCAACTTAGGGCCCTGAACAATTATTTTGTAATTGCATTATGCATGTAAATGTAGTTATTTATTTATTTTTTGACAAAATATGCTTCTAAAGCTTTCCTCTTAGGATCTTTCTCTTTTGGTAAAATATGTTAATCCTTTAATGAATAAAGTATTTTTTTTTTCATTTTTAGTTTATTTATGATCTTTCTAATTTTTTTTAAGTAATGTACCTTTGTATATTAAAGTCTAAACTTTACAAGCTTTTGTTCTTTGTTACCCTAAACAATTCTTATACGACTCCATAGAGTAAAAGTTGTGACTTGTCCTGTTTGCTGTTAGAATGCCATTGTAGCTTAGGTTGTAAGGTCTCATGAGCAGGGCCCTTACACCTCCTGTCTCATCTGTAAGTACTTTTTAATGTGTAATGTATGTACGTATACCCTCTAAATTGTAAAGTGCTGCGGAATATGTTGGCACTATATAAATAACGATTATTATTACTGGTACCATTGTGTCTGTTGTGTGTAATATTTGGACATTGCCCATATCATTATATTTATTGCCCATACCATTGGTTTTCCTAGTTGAGTGGATGCTTTGTCATGTACTATGCTCAATTTGTCACTTAGGGGGACATGTATGATTGGGCTTTTCACTTCTTTTCTGGCGTATAATGCACCTCACTGTGTCGGCTCCGCTATCGGACGCAGCTACCCTATGTGTTATGTGCATTCTGCCAAAGCTTCGCCACTTTGCAATGTGCCTAACATGAAGGGGCATTCTGTGGGCATTCTGGGGCGAGATGCACCACATTCGAAAACTTTGATGCATGTATGAATGCGGGTCGGCAAAGTGAGGCGCATTACAGCTCTGACAGGCAGACCTATTTCAATGTGGTCTGTCTGAGCCGGAGACATTTATGAGCGCACTTCGGCCAAATGGGAATCAATGTACTTCGACATGCCAAAGTTCATACATGTCCCCCTTAGTGAGGGGAGAATGTGAGATTGAGCTGTAGAGTAATTTTTATCCCTTGAAGATGTACATATGTCACAGTGGCAGAGAGGGCTCTCCTTGACACATGTGAATGCCAGGACACAAGTTATGAATGCAGAATATTGCCCAGAGAATCACACTGCCTCTTCTGGCTTCACTTCTTCCCATAGTGTATCCTGTTGCCATTTCTTCTCAGCTGTTCACCGTAAAAGTGAATGTGACTCATCATCAGACCAGAATCCTTTCTTCCATTGCCTTTGTGCATATTGTAGTAGCTTTCAGTGGTGGATAGGTATCAGAAAGGACAGTCTGATTGGTCTGTGATATTCTGTGTCCTAATACCTTTCTATCATAGTCGGCATTAGGTTTTTCAACACTTTTTGCTGCAGAAGCTGTTCTGTGGGATCACACCATACAGCCCAGGCTTTACTCACCACATGCTTCAATGATCCTTGGGCACCCATGACCCTGTCACTGGTTCTCTGGTTAATCTCTCTTGCACCAGTTTTGCTAGGAGGTAACCACTTCATTGTGGGGACACAAACCTGACATTTTATAGATGCTGTAACCTTTTGTCAAGTCATCAAAAATTACTTTGTCAAGTCATCAAATCTTTTTTTTCTGCTTCTAGCTCATCAATTAAAAAAACCAACAGTTCACTTGTGTAAAAATATATCACATCCCATGACAGGTAACATGGTAATGAGATAATTAACATCATTAAGGGCTTTGATATGTGAGTGCATGAGTTATTAATGATATATTTAAAGTCTTGCACATAATGTATCAATTCCCATAGAATTCACACCTTGACATCGTCCTGCTCTCACTACTGTTTTTGAACACAACATGCAGTGTCTATTTCCGGTGGCATTATCTATATGTACAGTACATACCTGTGTTATATATAGATACTGCAATAGAAGCATTATTTATATGTACAGTTTGTGTATACTGGGTATTTACACTTCATGTTTAGTGCTATTATTTGCATTCTGCACTTTAATTTTTGCAGGGTATGGCCCTGTCATTTTTGCAGTGTTGGACATAATTGTCCTATTTTCAGTAGGTCCCAATTTTGTTCTGCAACATTTCTTGTCTGATGCTTATATATTTCATAACTGGTAATCAGACAATTCTTCGTTAGACTTGTGCTTAGGTAACAGGTCTATAGGAAGGGATTGCTATATCCCCTCCACGGGCACCAACTCCGCTTGACCTGAGTGCCAGTCACCTACAGACAAATACAGGTCTATATTGTATGTGCTATGACTCATGACTTAAGCAGTCTAGAAGGAAAAAAGGAGCCACTGAATCAAAGTTCTTTAGAAAAGAAAACTGAACTTGTAGCTTTTTGGTATAGAGGGAAGGAGGGACACTCAATCAATTCCTCTTGTGGGCCCTATGTGCCCTAATCTGATACCATCTATAACATAAATATAATTATAGTCACCCAAGGAAAAAAAGATACCTTTTATGGATTATCTGAATGTGCTACTACTCTATGAAAACTAATTGGATAACATAAAAAAATCATTATATTGAATTTATACTTGAATAAAATGATACTGAATAAGTAAGAATCAGAAAAATGGCTCAGTTTTCTAATGTATGGCTCATTCCAGTTCACATTGATTATAGTTGTAGGCTGGACATAAAACTATGGGCAACATATATGAAAATAGCTGCAAAAGTTTACTGGCGTAGTTTGAGCCAAAAACCTATTGCACCCCTTTCCGACAGATGTATGAACAGTCATATGCCAAAATTGGCACAGTCTGCACTAGACACAACACATTTAAATGCGCCACAGATGCGCCATAACACTCTATGCGTTAAATTGTGCATAACACTCTTTCATACATACTGTTGCATTCCATACTCCTCAATATCGATTTAGAACTGATGTGTCAGTGGTAAGTTTTATACGTCGTCTTATGTGTTGAATAGCTTGTCCTGTTTTCCCACTATTAGCGAAGCCAATATGAATTCAGAAGGTTGGTGTATGTCAGAATGTTGTACCCAACCTTGATTTATGCCCCTCCGTGCAATGCTCTTAAAGTAAAGAACAATTTTGAATTCCATTGGTGTATATTCAGAAACATGATTTACAGATGTATAACCTTTTCAGATATCTGACGCAGCATAATTTTTTATAGTTTGGCAATCATATTCTTTGGTAAATATAGGGTATATCAAATGCTTTGTAATGAAATCTTACTGAGCTTGGTATTATATGAGTTACCAGTTGAAAGCACTATTTGTCTAAGGAAACAGAACAACAAAAGTAATGCATTGTGTCAGGTAATGCACACCATTTACAAGAATTCTAATTTCACGATGCATGACAACACTTGTACTGCAACACAATACGGGTTAAAATGTAGAACCGACAAAAATGTCAGTCATAGACCTTGGGAATATAAGGAATTATTCAAATGCTACTTTTGTAACCTCATACAATCATGTTTCTTTTTAAACCATGCACATTGTGTGCCAAGGTTCAAATAATAGCACAGAAAAGGCACCTTTGTGAACTCATGGCTAACAGATGGCATGAGACTGACATTTTCTTGTCCTGAAGGGTTTCTCTGATTGCACACAATCTTCTGTCTAGATGAATGTATAACTTTGTTTATGCTATTTGCTTCAAAACTGTTACAGAACCAAGCATTTTCAACAATACACTTTTTGTTTACTTTGTGAAAATTAAGGGCGACATTTCCCAACACGCCAATGTCAGTTTTTTGGTCTATATTGCGCTAAAACCGCTTTTGGCACCATATTTTGAATGTAAAAGAACTGTCGTACTCCAAAACTAGGCGTAATTATATGCCGGGAACGACACATTGTAATGCGCCTAAAAATGATGCGCTGTGCGCCTCCATACCGAAATGCGCCTACTGAGACGCATAATTATATTTACTATTTTGCCATAGGCAAACTTAAACTCTATCAGTTCCTATCTATTAAACACTAAAACGTAACTTTTATTATATCTAACTCTTAACCTCTATACACACTATTTAAAAACCTGATCTCTATCATCGATCCCTTACTGAAGCTAGTACTTTGCTATAGATATAGGGCTCTCCTGTTAATAGGTGGGGTTCCACCAGACTTGATGATAGAAATGGAGTTATTCCCTCTTTCAGAACCAAAAAGGGTTAAATGATGAGGATAGAGATCAGGTTTTTAAATAGTGTGTATAGAGGTTAAGAGTTGGATATAATAAAAGTTACGTTTTAGTGTTTAATAGATAGAGAACTGATAGAGCTTAAGTTTGCCTATGGCAAAATAGTAAATATAGTGATCAAAAGTCACTCTTTGTTCTCTTGCGAGATTCCCAATTTTTTGGAGATTATGTACTGAGACGCATAGCACATCATTACAAGTGTATATGTGTTAGGCGCATTTCACATTTTACAAGTATGTGTTAGGCACATTTCATATACTTGTAATGATAAGCTATGCGCCTCTGTGCGCGATGTGCCTCGATAGTGGCATTACATACTCTACCAATGAAATGTTTTGTACTGCGATTAGCGCAAATTGCGGCACATAGCATATCATTAGAAGCGTATGTAATGCCCCTATTGAGGCACATTGCACACGGAGGCGCATAGCTTATCATTACAAGTATATGAAATGCACCTAACACATACCTGTAATGCGCTTAACACATACTTGTAAAATGTGAAATGCGCCTAACACATATACACTTGTAATGATGTGCTATGCGCCTCAATAGGAGCATTTCACTATCGAGGTCCACAGCGCATAATTTTTAGTCACATTATATTTACTATGCAAGGTATACCTGACACCAGATTTTTTATAGGGTCAGACTTTCTGGCACACTTTACACTTATTAAATGCAACTAAAAACTGACGTAGCACTGCCAATTTTCGGACATCTTGCCCTAAGTTTTGAGTTTCAGAGGTGAGATTTAATTGAAGAAAAAATGAATAAATGTTAATTGATACACTAAAGGCTACTCAATCAATTTTCTTTTGGTGGTGGTTTTTTGGTTCTTTGGAAGATCATAGCATGGTGATACTGACAGATATTTTGTCAGGTTAAGTATTCATTGCACTGGGTAACCCAATACTTTATCTGACAAAATATCTGTCAGTATCACCATATTTGTATGTAGTGTATAAATGTTATCTAAGTCCAAAAGACGAGACTGCTGGATGCTATTAAAAAACATTTTCGGTTCTGATACGTTGACAGCTAAACTCATTCTGATAAATCAAGCCTGAAGCATGCTCCTTTGACCTAAAAGTTAATTTGGTGATACAACAGTTTTGATTTGGTGATACAGCAGTTTTACTTTTCACTAACAAGCATGTCACCAGGCACAGGCATCTTCATCTTAAATGGGCCAAGGAGCATCTATGCTGGACGAGGGATCAGTGATCCTCATTGATGTTCAGTGATGGAAGTCAGTTCACTCTGAGCAATGAAATGATGGGCACCAACGAGGCTGGAGACATCAAGGAGAGCTCTATGCATCAGCCACTGTTGTCACCAGATGAGCCTTTGGTGGTGGGGGTGATACAGTGTGGGCAGGGGTTTATAGTCAATACAGAACTGCCCTACACTTTGTGAATGATGCTGTGACAAGCATCTACTACTAGAAGAACATCATTTATGTGAACATTGTGCCTCTGCATGAACAACACAGGGCTAATTACAACTTCATGGACGACAAAGCTCCAGCTCATTGAGGTCGCATCATTAGGGAACGGTTGTTGGAGACTGGGGTACCTGAAATGGAAAGGGCAGCACTTTCTTCAGATCTGAACCCCCTAGAAAGCCTGTGGAATCAGCTGAGTCATGGTGTTGATGTTCGTAACTGTGTATCCCTGAACCTCAATGAGCTGATGGGTGCCTTTCAAGAAGAGTGGGATGCCATTCCTCAGCAGTCAATAACTCAACTAGGGAAAAGCATGAGACATCGTTGTCAAGCTGTAATTGATATTCAAAGCCACCTGACACATTATTGAGACGTTTTATGATGGTGTATACCCTCCACTCTTGTTGGCTTTTGTTTCAGTAAATTGTTTGAGATGAGAAAATCAATATTGCTTGCTACAACTTAAGTGGCCAACTTTCAGGATAAAATATCACTGTAGCATTAAGTTTTCCATAAATTTCACCCGAAAGTCAAATTACCCTAGCTTTTTGTGAGCAGTGTAAATGGTTAAATTAGGAGATCTGTGTTATTTTCAATTCTAATGGCAGGTGTCAGTTATAACAGCCAGAACCTGCTGGGTATGTTGTAGACTCAGTGTGTGACTCTAGATCTCTTTAACACCTCCATGATGTATTAATACATTGTAGGGCATTAAGAGGTTAAACTTCCCTTTTTCAAGGCAAAGTGAGAGCTCACATCACACACACTTAGAGTATCCATAGTTTTCTATTGTCAGACAAAATCCAAAAGGCATATAATAGCATAGAAGACAACATTATGACATTATGGAGAGTCCAGTAACAACAGTAACAATGTATATATTTTTAAAATGGTGGCCAATGAGTGACAGATGCCACTGCATGGCATTTATTACTGGTAAGTGGGTGTGTCATGAGCTTTTCATTCATTAAACAGATGTCTCAATAGCATATTGGTGAGGGATGTGTTAAACAGATGCCTAACAGTGACATCCATCACCCATATGCTATATTGGATTGCATTTAATGGATACAGAATTAAAGCTCATGATGTATACGTTAAATGGACATCATCATACCCTATGGGTAGTAGATGTTACTGTTAGGCATCTGTCACAGCCTCAGTGTAAAGTATAGGTCAGGATGTTTTCCTCATATAGTCGTAAAATGAAAACAAGAAAAATCCTTGCAGAGGATTCATACTTAATGAAATGTTGCAGAAACAAATAAACAGTAGTATAATAGATTATAAATGTCTCTATTTGTGACAAGGAATGTCTGGGAAGGAACTCAAAGATTTGTACTTAAATAGAAGGCACATCATCTTAAACTATGGACTTAAATGTATGGACACTTTGAGGAACACTCCACATTTTATTCTACCTCTCTAATTTTCCAATGGCCATATTTGTGTGTTATAATTTAATTGGAACTGTACTTACAATGGCTGAAGCTTGCAGCTCATATTTCAGTGTAGTATTGGTGTAAACTTTTACATGGTAAATAATTTAGGTACCATCAATACAACCTTTATGTATGTGGAATAATGCTGCAGCCTGACATTTATTCAGACAACACTAAACAATAAAAGTAGGAATTTCCTGATAAAAAGAGAGAAACCGATGGAAAAAAAATGTTCCTGTTACCCTACAATTTTGAAAAGTAGGTAAATTTACCTACAAGATAAAACAAGCAAGGGCAGAGTGAGGCATTGGCAGTATAGGAAGTTGTCTAGATGGCAATTGAGATGGTGGGGCACAATGTTCTGACTTGCCATTTTTGTATTAGTATTTCCCTGTATAAACAGGAATGCTAAGGATTAGTGGGCACAAATGTGACATAGTGTAATTAAATGAATGATTGCCTATAGCACAACTTGCTGAGCTTTAGAGACTGCGGCAGTTAGGCGTATTCTGAACCACAGCCTTAGCAAAGAATGGATCTAAGAACATTAACATAAACACATGTCCTTCCTGGCTTTGGCTTCAACAATGCATCAAAAACCCTGAATGTGGGAACAAACTAATATGTACAGATGTAGCAACACTAACTTTGAGAGATAGCCGACCAAGGTATGTCAATTTTTTCCAATGTTTTTAAATATATAGTTTTGAGATAAAACAAAAATCCATGATATCACACTCAAGCTAATCTAAGCTACATCCGTGCAGAACCCGTCCTAGACCTGAGAGAAAATAATTGTAAATAAATATATTAACTGCTGACTAGCAGAACTATTGGCGGAGACTGCATTGTGTCTTCAATAAGTTCCCTATAACCACATTACAAATTGTTAAGGTGAAACCTCCCAAACTTAATTCTTCAACTTTTTAGAAAGAACATGCTTGATAACAGTATACTCCTCTCACAAAGTTTATTTTGCCTTTATGTAGTGTTAAGAGTAACTGTTTGTTTCTGACAACTTTTTGTTTCATCAATTTTTGTCAATTTTTTTAACAGAAGAAATGTAGAATACCACCAAGTAGTAGTAATAAAATGGAAGCTTCAGTGACCAAGAATGTTACAGAGACACAAAGAAAGGAAAGCAGAGACAAGCTAGTAGAGTTATAGATTTTATTTTGCATATTATTCACACATGATTGGTAAAAGATTCAATAGCATCTCGATGGATACTTTAAATGCTTGTTTGTATCTAAATATTATTCTTTAGCATTATATACTAATTTATTGTGAGATATTTAGGAATCAGCATGTACCATATTTCCACATACTGCCAAAATGTTTTGCTTCATACTGAATCCAACACGTCTGCAAACACATGAGGGAAACTCTCATTGGCAGAAATGACTAACTATAAACTACGAAGAACCCTAACCTAGAACTGCAGGTAAGAATAGCCGAGTTAACCACTTGTAATGACATACAACAATCAATATACTGGAGTCCAAAGCCTCACTATTGCACAGTCCTCTATACTTCTGCTGTATCAACATGAATGTGCTACCTGCTTAGATTTCACATTTTGCGCTATGTATATGTTGTTTTGCCTACTATTTAATGCTCAAACTTCGATGGTCTAACAAAAGATAAATTTGAGCATTGAACGCTGGGTTGTTTTCAGAACTCTTTTTGCAACACTGTCTATTAGGTCCATGGCCATTGCATTTTCCATGCTCATGGCCCCATTTTAGATGATGACTTTTCACAATGTATTTCATGGCTTCCATCCCTACATGAGACATTATTACTATCACATAGGAATAAAAAGCCATAAAACACCACAGTGAATTTATCTCGATCGGATGCAATACTTATTTTCTTCACATGATTTCACATCTATTTCAAAACTAACCAATAATTTCATGCTACATTACGGAACATTTTAAACTATATTTCAGTGACAAGATGCACACTGAAACTGTAACATCAAAAATTAACAAAGCTGCAACTGTCAAAGGAATTTTCAGTGAAGACACAAACGATACAATAAAACGGCTTAATCCACTAAATGTAACACAACACCAGGGACAGCTAAACTGACAAGACAACAGCTAACATGCACCAAGAAATGTGGCAAATCTTGGAAAAAACCAAGAATTTTATTAAAGCCAACAAACACCAGCCCAAATAACACATAAAACTTTACAAGACGTCTGGTTCAATCTGCTTAAATGATAATACAGACCCCTCTCAACACAGATCTAGAACAAATAAACTCGTCTCTCTTTCTAACTTTTATGAGACATGCATTCTTTGTATGTGAGACCCAAGCGGACAATTTGATAACAGTTACACTTCATACCACAAACTACATAGCATCCAACATTATGATATTGGGTCAATAAAACATGCTTAGTGCATCTTTCATTCTACACAGAACAATAGACCACTGGTATCATAGCACAAAAAGATGAAGAAAACTGATGGTCTGACAGTATACATTAAGTACATGCAGAGAGGGAACACTAGCTATCAATTTGAGTATTGTTAAGTACAGACTATAGTTTATTATATACTTAACATAGATGAGGGTTCTACAACCAGTTACCTCTTTTATTTTCCTTACTTACCCCCTAGATCCTGGTTTGCCACATGGTGGAAAGTTTGAGTTGCAGAAAGAAGAACAAGGAGGTGGTAAATGAAAATTAAGTAATGTAATTAATCTGTCCAGAGCAAAATTGTATTGGGTTAAGTGTTATGTATCATCTTGAGTTATAGTCCAAAAATCTCTATCAATTTTCAAATAGAATCTGTATCATTAGATTACTGAGATAGTTGAGTGAGATATGCAAAATTGTGAGGACAGTCCTGTTATCTGTTCCAGACTAGGAAAATTTTATGAAGTAGGGTGATGATACAAATCTGACTTCTTTGGCATACTAAAGTATAACAAAAAATGTTGAACAGTATTACTAATTATTGCTAATTTATACAAGTTTGTAAATCATATTGTGTCTGAGATATACTCTTGTCCATGAGAACATGACATCATAGTGAAATAGCATTGCTGAATTGAACCCTTTTGGGTTTGCAACTGGTTTGATCGAACGTGTAAAAAAAATTGGGTTTTGTTCGTAATCCTATCTCTAACCCTATCTCTAACACTAATTGTAGCCGTTTTCAGGGTGTCTTAGGGGTTAACATACATTTCAGCATCACTCCAGGTCTTGCAATGATCCTGCAGTAGCAGCACTTTTAGTGTGACCTTCCAACATTACTTATGGTTTCCCAGGTTACCCCTGTGTCATGGAAACCAGACGTGACATCAGATGTGCTGAGGGGCATCATGTTTCACATCTAACATCACTTCCAGTTCCCAAAACATAAGGGGTAACCTATGGAAACATGAATGTCACAAGGTTTGGAGCTACACAGGACAGGAAGCAACACTGAAATGTATATTAACCACTAAGAAACTCAAAAAACACTTAACCCTAAGCCTAATTTACAGTTAGGGTCCGGTTCCAAAATTCAATTTGGGCCTACTCATATAAAATGTCTTAGACATTGACCTAAATCCTAATCCTAAACATTAAGGGCCTCATGTATGAAACCTGTCTAGGTCTAAGACTTTCTTTGTCACCCATAGCAACCAATCAGAGCTCCCCTTTCATTTCATATAGTGCTCTGAAAAAATGAAAGGGGAACTCTGATTGGTTTCTACAGGCAACAAAGAAGGTCTTAAACCTAGATAGTTTTCATATATGAGGCCCTAATAGTGTGCTATACATTATGGCAGTACATTGTAGTACCACCTAATAGTACTAAAAATCTATAGAAATAAACAAAACTACACGTGCAATTTCCACTGGTGAGAATTACCACTGCTCTAAAATATGCTACACATAATATGTATGATATGTTTTATGAAAACACAGTATTGTCAGGTTTTTTCATGACCATCTCATAGTCACATACTAAATTTATTTCCCCTTCTATCATGTTGTGAGTGAGTGGCAGAAGCAATAATATATGACTTATTCATTGGCAAAACACTTCAGAAATCATCTTGGAAGAGTTAAAGGATAAATGCTAAGCAAGGATAATGAATATTCACCTCGTGAAGCCATTTCTCAACTAGACCCTTGGCATTGGATGGAATTATTCTCAGCACCAACTCAACTTTCTCATTTTCTGATGACTCCATGTGAGTAATCTCTTTTTTCACATTAAATGTAAGTTTTGCAATGCCTTCAAAGCATTTCTTAAGGTGTGGTTGAACTCTAAGTGGATCCATTGTCTCAGAAAGGATTTCTAGCAGTTCATCATTGGACAGGAAGAAAAACCTGGTAGAGAGTGGAAAGACAGGAAAACAAGTAACCTTGGTGACATCTGAACAAACATCTCGTACAAACATGCACAGCCAACAGGGAACATGGACTGTTTACCTTGGAAAAAATAGCCTTTTCTTCTCCAAATAATCATTCAGGCCTTTCTGAATGTCATCCAACAGCAATTCTGCTTCCTTCAACTTATCCAGCATCTGGGGCTGTGAGATAACCCTCATGGTGTTGGCCTCCTTTACAGACTCCCTCATTATCAGTCTCCTGGTGAGAAAGATAGAATATAGTGAATGTAATAACCATACTTCACACAACAGGCTATCCCTCTTACAAATTGAAAATCCCCTTATTACTAAACAAGGGGTGATCTTTTCTTTCCCCATACCTTTAAATATGACTGCAACATTCATAGCTTTTTACAAAAACGCAGCTGCTTTTTAAGCTTTAGATAAATAGAAAGTGCTAGCCAGTAATTCTACTGAGGCTGAATGCATTATTCTCTAATATACTTTTGTGAGGAGCTTTTCATTTTTAGCTACAATAGACAAGGAAAGTCTTTTGTCCATCTAATTATGACTGAGCTTTGTTCGGTGCAATTAACCCACAATGCTGGATTGATCCTATTCTATTATTTGCTCTAACCAGTTCAATAAATCAACACTGCTTATTTTTTTCCTTGGGAAATGAGAGAGCTCATTAGTAGGACTGTGTGGGTATTAATGATGTCGAAGGAAACAAAATAAGACAAATGAAGAGACAACAACAAATACTTGCAAAGAATGAAATCTATTGTTCTTGCAAGTCATGTCTAGAACATAGATACATCCAACACAAAAGAAAATATGATGTGGAACATTTTTTCTGTCATACACCATGTACACCAGTCACCCAGAACAATAAAGCCACTAGCCTTATACTGTAAAGGCCCTCTTGTGCTGCCAAAACAGCTCCTAGCCATCAAGGCATGAGCACCAGAAGACTATGTAAATGCTCTGTGTTATCTAGGACTAAGACATTAGCAGCAGATCATTTGTATTGTAAATAGCAAGGTATGCCTAAATGAATTAAATTTGCTTTTTATAGCACATCTCACAGATGCTCATTCTGATTGAGTTCTGGAAGTTATGGACGCCAAGTCAACACCTTAACTTTTTGTCATGATCCCCCCTAATTCTGAACAATATTTGAATGCATTTTCCTGCAAAAAGAGACCAGTGCCATTAAGGAATGCCAATTGTAAGAAAGGTTGTATATGGTCTCCAACAATGGTTACGTAGTTGATACATGTCAAAGTAATATTTGTAGGCATGACAAAACTCAAACTTTTTCAGTCAAATTTATCAACAGCATCGCAGTGCCTCTGCCAGTTTGATTTTTAATCATAGTCAGTCCTGGTACTACCTTTGTCTAAGGTGATTGATCTATACTCAGGAGTCTATGTGATTTAAAATAAAAAGAATGATTAATTAAACTAAGCCACCTTCTTCTATTGCGCTGTGGCCCGGTTTGAATAGTTTCACATCTATTGTATGTGCTTTCAATGACACAGGTTAGAATGGACACTTTAACCATTGTACTGCTACACAGTCACATACACAGCAAGCTGGGTTGTCCTGTGTGTTATGACACCGCTCTAATATAACCTTCATTTCCTTCTCAGAAGTTTGTTATTCATTTGTGCTTCTGTGGGACCAGATCAGATATGCTAGCTTTGGGAATTTATATGCATTAGATATATACTAATTTGGACTCCTAGTAATAATAACAGAGCCACAAAATATGATGATGATTTTTGTCATAGGTGGCATTGTTTTAGAGTCACAAACACTACAGTACTAGACATACAAGTCCTGTATTACATGACCCTATATGACAATTATAAAAGGTACATTTATGTGAAATTTAAGATGAAGAGATTGTGATTTTCTTCTACATGTATTATGATCTTTAAATATATTTACTAAAGCAGCAAGAATTCTTAATACATTGTCAGACAACTTGATAAATCAAGTATGTACACTTGTTCCTCATTCCTATCTAGGTAGCTGAGTTTCTAATTTCCTTATACTTTATAGCTAATTAGCAATTTGTTATTTACTTTGTCAGCAAAGGAAAACTAAAACGTGTCTCAGATATAAATTCTCTTTTGGAATAACTTTTCCAAGGAGTTTTTAGTGTAATTCAGACAGATCTGATTTCATCATCATGCAGTATTACCTTAAAGAGAACCTGTCACACAGTTTTTGCCCCCCTTGCTGAGGGCAGCACAAGCCAGTGTCAGACCTGCTGTTCCCAGTGCTGTGTCCCTTATTCTGGAAGATGTTGTAGTTTTCGTGTATTTAATGCTCAAATCTGCAGTTTTCAGCCAGAAGAGTCATTCGAAGAGTCATTCAAAGTGTCACTTTTTTTCAAACCCCGCCCATCTGAGGCTAGCCCGCCCACCTCAACTGACAAACCTATTACTTTGAGTAGGTAGAAACATGTGAATAACTGTCAGTGGGCGGGGCTAGCCTTTCGTGGGCGGAGCTAACACCTACTCATGAATAAGATTTTAGGGGTAAATACTCTAAAACTCCAGCATCTTACAGAATAAGGGGCACAGTGCTGGAAACAGCAGGTCTGACACTAGCTTGTGCTGTCCTCAGCAAGGGGGGCATAATCTATGTGATAGGTTCCCTTTAAACCATGAGTAGCTTAGGGTACCTACTGTAGGTAAAGTCATTATAGCAATTATGCACATGCTTTCCCTGTGGGGTACTGTTCATGGGAAAATAATTTAGGAACTTCAGCTAATCCATGATTAATTCTACAAAATAATGCACCCTAATGGATATTAAAATATATAAACTGTAAGTTAGATGTGTGCATTAACTATATGTGTCTTTGTAACATTTATTACACACCCATCACAGTTACTCCAATAGTCTTTCATTTTAAGTAATAAAAGAAAAATTTAACCTTTTCAATGGACAATTTGTACTTATTTTTTTTCTTATTTAAAAATTATACTACTTGAATCTATAGGATTTTAAACAATGAATTCTGAAAGAACAATTATTACAACAGACATTTATATCCTATGGATAAGCCTTAAATATCTGATTTCTAGTGAAAATCTCAGCATATTGTAGTAATAAAGAGCTATTCACACACAGTTGGCTGTAATTTGGTTTTCTTCCTTATTGCAAACACTGGGCAACCGGTAAAACCTTTTGTAGAAATAAAAGTCTGTAACTATAACAATTATCTTGAAATCCCAATCAAAATATATAGCTAAAAAACACTTATTTAGGGAAGAACGTATATAATTAGCCTTGGCCAAGCACAGGACTATCCGCAGGGACATCATCACTCTATTAAATCTATTGTGGGACAATGTGATGGGTCATCTCTGACCCCAGTGAGTGCAAAAAACATTCTAAAAGCATTTTAATATTAATCCATCTGTTGTTACTTGTTTTATCAGCAGATCAGTTCTAAAGATCTCTCTTTTTTCTGAGGTCTGGACAATTGTGTTTTTCATGAAAAATGTGTACTATACTAAATAAGCACTCAAACTTACTGAAACAGTCAGTTGTATTTGGGCCTAAGCGACTTGAACACTTATCTTAAAGGGGTTTTCTCACCATGCAACTTCACAGAGTCACAGCTAGCTTTCAACTCACATTTCCTGGTCAGACTGTGGGTAGGTCTATAGAGTGATTGACATGTCAGCTCTGCTATACCTAGCTGATTCTATTACAGTGACATGACTGCAGGAGATTTGTAAATTGTAGTACACAAGGCTACAGAACTCTCAAGGATGAGAATTCTTCATTTACTTTGGTAAACAAAGTTCATTGTTAAAAGATAAGACTCTGCAGGGAGTGACTTACCATGGCTGACAGACAGCAGTTTGGAGTGGCGTTCTCTGTATTTGATTATAGTCTTCATTTACCTTTCCCGATCTGTTAAAAGCTAGTCATTGTAGTGAGAAACCCCTTTAATGGTACAGTGGAATTAATCTTACAATAGTTTGAAAAAAGTCTCTAACACATTGACCTTCAATGTGTAAAATATCTATTCTCTTGATTTACAAGTAATTAATCTGATAGATACCCATTGACAAGTTGATAAATTCTGATATTTCCTTTAATTTTGGTCACCTACTTCTTTATTGTGGGTTTGACTAGACGCATTTTCCCATTTTTAGTCTTGTTTGTTATATTAAATACCTATTTACCTCAAATTAGAAAAATTACTGAAGTTATTGTCTTAAGGACACTTAGCTTAGAGGAATAAATGCACAAACTAGTTAAAGAGAAAATGTGAGGACCAGTAACCAATAATGCAATCATAGAAGTCATGAACACCCCATTAAGAAACCAAACATTTTTGATTTGACCGCAAAGAGTGGAAACCAATTGGATGGCATGTAACAGTAAAAAGTAAAAAAATACTTTACGTATCAGAATTAATAGCATTAGCTTACTGGGAAGAATAAAGTTATAAAAATAACTAGTAGTTATAGTACTTATTATATCAAATACTTTATATTGGATTTTAATCCACAGCCTTAATCCCAAAGTGCATGTCGTTAAAAAATAAAGGCAGCAGTGCTGAGAAAACCAATTATTACTGTAGTTCCTATCCATGGATTCAACTAGATAGATTTATTTCCTACAACATAGAAGTCATAAGGTGAAAAGGCTCCCATGCAAATTATTTCTTGAAAATTTTATTAAATGCTGGCTGGGACAAATATGAACTACAATAATGTCAGCTGCTTAAAATTCTAGACTTCAAAGGTTTTCCACATAAAGAAAGTCTTCTAACAGAAAATTAATGACTTTGGCGTATGATGTCTTTTGCAAGCATTAGTAGAAACAGAATAATTATGAAATAAAGGAGGATTTAGAACAAAAAAGAAGTATAAAAGAGCAAAGCAAAAATGTCCGTACAGAAACAGGAAAGGAAGAAAATGATCAAGCAGATGAATTAAGAAATGGAATTAAGCCATGTTCTGCAAAATTTGTACTAGAAATAGACTTCTAGTACAGGAATATGAAATTACCATGTGTTTTTTTCTGTTCCATAAATACACCTAATAAAAGTATCACCTGGGGAGGGTACAAGTGACATACCAAGTCCAAGATATTCTGAGAATTTTACTTTGGAGAATTATTGAAGAAAAAAACTTTTTCAGAGTTGTAAGTAAATACCAGCCACCAGGTACAAGTCAATAGCACAAGAGGGACATTACCCAGAAAATAAGGACTATCTACTATCACACCAAGATGAAACCTTAAAATCCATTATTATAAGAACAAAATTATACTCCATATTGCTCTCAATTAGTCTTTTTTTTATCAGATTAATGGTCATTGTGTTGTCCCCTATTGGATCTGTCCTCATTCGTTAATCATTCTTTCTATTATTAAAAATATATAGAACTTTTCCTAGAGAAGCCTTAGAACTATCAGCAGTAAAGTGTGGATTTAGCAAAGTTTAGTTTTACAGTGATGATGCATCTTTCTGTGTTAACTGTTCAAAGATAACAACAAAAGCCATTGAAAAGAAAATAAAAAGTTGATAAGTGTTGTGATATCATGATGCATTACCAGTAAAGTTTATCTTTGCAACTATTTAATTGCTAGTAATACGAGGAAACAGTCTAATATAAATATATACCAATCCAACTGCTCTGAAAAATGGACTGTGAATAAAAATAAATGCCTGGTGAGTTGCCAATGGCCAATGCGTGCAATTTGTGTGACTAAATACAAGTACAATTATCTGTTTGTCAAACATATTACAGATGTAGTAAAGATAAATTTAACAGCTAGTGCCCCATAACATAACATGACTTTTTAATGCTTTTCATTGTCTTGTATTATGAACTAAAAGCAGCTAACTTGGAAAGTCATGAAATAAAGTATAAAGCAGTTTTCGGTATGTGGTGGTCGGTCTGTAGCTCACTACGAGCCGGCCTCAGAGAACGGTCAGAGTGCCGTGCTTGCGCAGTCATCTCCATTCCTTTGTATGTCAGCTCCAGATATAGCTGAGCAAGTGTTCTCTGCTTTTTTTTTTAACTCCCATAGGTATAAACGGTTTAGAGCTGTGTTAGCGTGGTCATCTCCAAAATCACTGAGTGAGCTATGACACCACCTCTAGAGGGGATTTTGCTTTGTGGTAAAATCCTTTTAGGTTAAACTTTGCTGCATATGTATGAGAAAGTTATTATTAAACAATCTTTTTGATTTGCCATGTCAAAGTTGGAGAAGTTTAACTTGAGCTCTTGAGGCCCAGTGCAAATTCTGTAGAAATCCTCCAAAGACTTACTATGGGTCATTTAGGAAGGGAAGATCTCTCCTTAAGGAGAGCACCGCACAGCAAGCCGTATCTTTCCTGCTCTGCACTGAAGAGGACAAAAAATCCCGAAACAGCGTTTGCTGCAGATGAGAGATACTGGCTTGGCTAAAAAATCCTTTTTGCTTTCTCAAGACTCGGTGGGTCAAAAGCAAATTGAGGATTTGTTACAACCAACAGAGGGCGCTGTGGGCTTCTCAGCCCCTTTCTCATAATGCCTTGTGATATGCAGATGCTAAAGTAGAGGGCGAAAAGGCAAAACAAAAAACTCTACAACGCCGTTCGTTCGGTGCTCTCCTTAAGGAGAGATCTTCCTTCCTGAGCACCCGATGCCTCCCACACAGCAAGCCAGTATCTTCCTCTGCTCATGCACTGAAGAGGGACAAAAATCCCGAAACAGCGTTGTCTGCAGAGAGAGATACTGGCTTGGCTAAAAAATCCTTTTTGCTTTCTCAAGACTCGGTGGGTCAAAAGCAAATTGAGGATTTGTTACAACCAACAGAGGGCGCTGTGGGCTTCTCAGCCCCTTTCTCATAATGCCTTGTGATATGGGTCATTTATAATACTGGTGTTGTCATTTGAAGTGGAAGGAACTTTTCGTTCCCTTAGGCACTAGGACCTGAATGTGTCTGCTACCTCTAGCCAATAGCTACACCCCTGCTAAGCTGTGAACATAGTCTGGTCCATGTAAAATTGGTATGCACGATTGTCTATCAACAGTTAAAAACTTACCAGTTCCTATCAACAATTTGAAATTTATTTCCTTCTACTGGTATTTGACTGCGTATATCTTCTGATCCAAAAACTGGTTCCAGATATAACCAAGCCATCTGGACTCTAAGCCAAGATTCCAGAATCTCTTGAAAGAGATGCTGAGTGAGAGAAAAAAAAATAAGACATGAAAAACAAGCTATTTTTAGATTGAAAAACGGACCTTAGACAGATATCTGAAACAAATCTGGTATTATTATAGGAGCGATCTGCTACACTTTGCATGTTTCGTGCAATCACATATTATTGTAGGGTTAAGAATTGCCTTCTCAACTCCTGTTTCTGTTCTACTTGGTGAAGCACAGTGAAGAATGAGCCAGCACAGCTGCCTTTTTGTGTGTCTCATTTGGATGAGTCATTCTCTACTAGAGGACTGTGTCTATTGCATTTAACCTCAAATAATAAAAACTTAAGTGAAATCAAATTTAACATAAAGAATTTTATACTTTTTCTCCCCATCCTAATACTGTGAAGATTGCTAATGGCAAAAAGTCAAAAAGTTTTATATAATAAAAACCACTGAGGCATGATTCACATTAGGCGGTGAAATCTGAGAAGTGGGTTGAAGATGAAATCTAAAAGCTAATTATACTCAAGAGCTTCTCAAAAGGCAACATACCAGCTTAGCCTCCCTTGTTAATATTTCCTTTTCAAATGGTGCAATAAATGGAGAACCTTTCATGGTTGTGGTTTTTACAATGTGATCTTCCAGCAAAAACTGAAAAAAAGGACAAATGACAAAATAAAGCAAAGAAATATCAAATAAGGATGCCTAGAATATAGCATTGGATGAAACCCAAGGCAAAGACGAAAAGAATAGATAAATTGCTTCAGCTGAAGAGCTGAGCTTCAAGCCAACCATCAACTGATTGAACCTTTTACTTCTGGTTCGAAAGATATTCACCTGATGCTCAAATGTAATTTGAAAATGTCAGAGAAAAAGGATTGCACAATGTAATTTCTTCATGACTTAGTAATGTATAGTTTCAAGGTGTCATAAAGAACCGCATATTTATTTCAAAATGGTTCTTTTTTAAGACAGCCTTCCTGTATGGGTGACAGTCACATATATGTATGCGAAGATGAAAGACAAAGGCAATGAAATTTGATATTTTTTTACAGAAAATTATAGTCAAAACAGAAAATTTGACCATTACATAGTGTTTCATGAATACAAATTTGATCAATTATTACTTTTTCTGTTTTGTAATGGTGACCATTTTTTTAAAACTAAATAATCATGAAATCCTTTATAAAATATCTATATTAGCAAGCATATAACCAAACGAGTGCTGTGGAATTATTTCTCTTGACCATTTTTTAAAACTGACAACATTGAATTGAGACATATTGGTGGTCAACTTAAAATTTGCTTCTCAGAAACTGATGGTAAAGTTGACACTTTGTTATCGACTGAAGAGGTTTAAGCTATTTCAAAGGTGATAACTAATATGGTTGTACTTCCTATTGTAAAAAGTGACAACTAACATGGCTGCACTTCCTATCGTCACTCTTTCAAAAATAGCAAACACTGAAAAATACCAGTATCCGTATAAATAGCATATAAGTGCTAAATATTGCCTCTTGCTCTAACTACTAATTTACTGATAAAGGAAAATCTATATTTCAAAATCATTCAATGTGAAAATCAACTTAAACTAAAAAGACTTTTTGTTCCCTATAATTCCTGTTACAGTATAGTTTCTATGTTATGACAAATGGTACATACACTTGAAACCAGAAGACACATATGCATGTTTTTCTCACTATCTGACATGAAATCAGAATATACCTTATCCGTTTTAGGTCAATTAGAATAACCAAAATTATTTAGGTTTGCCAAATGTCAGAATAACGAGAGAGAGAGTAAGAATTTTTATGGCATTTTTATTACTTTCTGCAAAGTCAAAAGTTTACATACACTAGGATTACTGTGCCTTTAAACAATTTGGGACAGCCCATATGATGATGTCAAATCTTTGGAAGCTTCTAATAAGTTTACTGGCAATTAGAAACAAAGAAGATGTCACAGTCATTTTTATGATTATTGATCTTTGGGTGCACGTCAAAGGATCACCAATCCTGTACGTACTGCTATGAGAAATTCACGGCACACCATCAATGTTGCTTTATAGGTGATGATTTACTAAGACAGATATGATAGACATTTCTCCAGTGTAACATAAATTGGATATATCAAAGAAAAATAAGCAATCCAAGTAACCAGATTATAGAGAACGTTTTTGACTCAACCGAGCCTTCCAGCGTCAAAGCTTTCTCCAGTTGCTCCGTTCCTGCCCTCTCACACTACCCAGATGTTTGACTGAGGAAGGCTCGGTTGAGACGAAAATGTTCTCTATAATCTGGTTATTTGGAATGCTTATTTTAATTTGATATATCCAATTTATGTTACACTGGAGAAATGTCTATCATATCTGTCTTATTAAATCATCACCTCTACAGTAACATTGATGGTGTGCTGTAAATTTCTTATAGCACAAATTTATTGGCAACATCTGAGTTAATTAGAGACACACCTGTGGATGTATTTTTAAGGCACACCAGAAACATACTGCTTCTGTGTGTAACATCATGGGAAAGTGTAAAGAAATTAGCCAAGATATCAGGAAGAGGATTGTGGACTTCCAGAAGTCTGGTTCATCCTTGGGTGCAATTTCCAGATACCTGCTGTTGTCTCTTTCATCTGTACAAACAATTATATTCAAGTACAAGCAAGATCGGGATGTCCAGCCATCATACCTCTTAGGAAGGAGACCAGTTCTGTGTCTCAGAGCTGAAAGTGCTTTGGTCCAACATGTGCATACCAACCCAAGAATAAAAGCAAAATACCTTGTAAAGGTGCTGGTGGAAGCTGGTAAGATTGTGTCATTATCCACAGTGAAACAAGTACTGTATCAACATGGGCTGAAAGGCCACTGTGCCAGGAAAAAACCATTACTCCAAAATAAACATATAAAAGTCAAATTAATGTTTGCAAATGCTCACAGGAACAAAGATCTACATTTTTGGAGACATGTCCTGTGGTCTGACAAAACTAAAATTGAACTGTTATAACTTTTAACTGGCTACAATGACCATCGTTACGTTTGGAAGAAAAAGGGAGAAACTGGGAAGCCTAAGAATACTGTGAAATGCAGGGGTGGCAGCATCATGTTCTGGGGTTGTTTTGCTGCAGGAGGGACTGGTACACTTCATAAAATAGATGGCATCATGAGGAAAGAAGATTATGTGGCAATACTGAAGCAACATCTCAAGACATGAGCCAGGAAGTTAAAGCTTGGGTGGAAATGGGTCTTCCAAACAGACAATGACCCAAAGCATACTGCCAACCTGGTTACAGGATAACCAAGTCAACGTTTTGGAGTGGCCATCACAAAGCCCTGATCTAAATGTTATTGAAAATGTATGGGCAAAACTGAAAAGGCAGGTGCAAGCAAGGCGACCTACAAACATGGCTCAATTACACCAGTTCTGTCAGGAGGAATGGAACAAAATTCCTACCAACTATTGTGAGAAGCTTGTCTAAAGATATCTAAAAACATTTGACCCAAATCATACATTTTAAGGGCAATGCTACCAAATGCTAATGGAATGTATGTAAACTTTTGACTTTGCAGAAAGTAATAATAATGCCTTACAAAAATTCTCTCTCTCTCATTATTTTGGCATTCGGCAAATATAAATAATTTTGGTAATCCTAATTGACCTAAAACGGGTAAGTTTCATTCTGATTTCATGTCAGATAGTGAGAAAAACATGTATATGTGTCTTTTTATATAGTGTATGTAAACTTCTGGTTTCAACTTTATATCTACATGCCAAAGACATGACACATATTTTCCTTGTGTTTTTTTTCAGTTGGTCTTAGTTTGACTTTGTGAAGGTACTAGGCTTCAAATGTTTTATTTAGTATTAGCATTTTGTTTGAGTATTATAAGAAAGCCAAGTAACATTTTTTGTGAAGTTAGGCTACTTCACAAAAACGAATAGTTTGAGGGTGAAATATTCTGAAAAGTCCAATAGGCATTAATCAGATTTGCTGTTTGCTTTCTGTTTATTGGATTTAGTGAGCTGAAAACTAATAAATGGTGCATGTTCAAGTTTCTCAACAAACATAGCATAAGAGGTTATTGCAAATGGATAAATCAAAGTGAGATATTGCATTTCCTTTACAATTGTATTGCTGAACATATAGAAAGGCCTCATATATTTTGTTGATGACAGTGTGTGGTCATTGGCACTTTAATTGAAAATTTTCCTGTATAATAAATATTAATTTAATTTTCTTAGCAGAACTATTAAACTCATTGTAACTATTCAATGAAGGTTCCTCTAGCTCTAAATATGACGTTTTAAGTGATGACTTTGCAGCTATTTTCCTTTGATGATCTATGGGTGTACTTTTCTTGTGTGTTTTAAGTAATATTGATTAACCCATCTGTTATAATTCTATAAAGTTTCCCTATTCACTCTGAAAGGATAGCACTTAATAGCACCCGTCATAAAATCAAGTGAATTTAGCCCTTATATAGTGAAAATTGTTCATTGCTGCCTAAGACCTGAGTTGATACATGCAACCCCTGATGCAACATTTGCTTTAATTATAAATCTTTAAATTAAAAGTAAAAGAGCCATGGCCTATGACCCAGGACTTCTCTTGAGTAGTCAACTTTCTTCTCCTACCCCTCTCTTTGTAAACTCTTTTCACCCCATCAATCTCTTGTTCATCTTATTGTATACTTTAAAAGTAATCAAAACCATTTAAAAACAATGTACCATGTGAGATGTACAGTGCTTACATTGCTACATAAATTCTTTATTTCCACTACCAATAACACGTGAATATAAAAAGAAGTATTTCACCTGAATTTCATCAACAGATGCTAATACATGACTTTTTCCATCCTTGTAGGGTGAAAAGACAAAGCACACATCCTCCCAATCTGCTTTCATTTTGTTCAGGGCTTTCTCTAGGGCATACTCTTTGCCTGCTTGCAAGCTGATCTGATGTAGATCGTCAAGGTATTTTTCAAGGCCAAGCTGCAGAATTTTAAGAAGAGTGGTGCCTTCGTGTGGAGTGATGTTAAACCCGACCTAGGGATAAAAATATACCACTTAATATATATCATACAGCAAAACCACACACACTGCTAGGTTTAGAAAATAGACTTTTACTTAAACCAATTCTTACTTATTGGTATAATAAAAATAAGTGGTTTTAAAAACTGAACATTGTGTATGATAGAATTAGAAATATTAATTATAGCCCAAATATGTTTTAAGAAAAATATAACAATGAAGGGAAACTCATGTGAAAGGAAAATTATTAACACTTTATTGGGGTATTTATCCAAATAAATACCACTGGAACATGGTAATTCATCTCGGACATGAACCATCATAAAAATTATGACATTTTCATCCATTGCAAATAGGAATGGACCTGTTGTTTAGCCTGTTAACCTTACCAAATTGTTCTGTGTTCTACTTAAGGGAGATTAATACACCACCTTAATAGTAACATTATTAAGATTGCATTTACTTGTGAAGTCTGAGGAATAACATCTGTGCCCCACAAGCAAATTATTTCACATTGTCAAGTTTCATGTTCTCAATGAGTTAGGAAAGAAGACAAAAAGTGAAAGCCAAGCTTGTTGGACACTGCCGACAGAGACATAGATCAGAATATAAATTTATGAGCACATTTCGGCACTGGACTTAAATCGTGCTATAATGTTATCCTAACTTATTTTCATGCCAGTGCACTGGTAACCTTTAAATTCAATGCATGAATATGCAGAATTTCAGGTACACCGGGATATTGTTATGTACTGTAAGCTTGTATAGAGAGAATAAACCCAGAGCCTAAATCCTTAAATCCAATTTAGCAAGCCTCATGTAAGTAGAACAACATTACACCGAAAATGATATAAACCTCAAGAAATGAGATGTTCCATTGCAGGCTGAAGTTTCAAGAGCATTTATTCCAGTCTTACATGTGAAATGATGCAACAAGCAGCGCTTAAATGGAACTAGTTAATCTAGCTCCTGAAAAATAGACCCATAGACTTGAGTTGTAGGAGCATTTATGAACTGCAGAAAGTAATTACTGAAAGATAAAATAGGATGTCATGGTGCTGTTAGTTTGCCAAATTTATTGCTCAGTATTTTCTGCCTCCTCTCATGATGTCATTTTCATCTGTGACGAACATCATTTCATAACAGCAGGAGGAGTGTTTTTTTGTAAGGGAGGGGGGGATTTAAATATGAAATTCTCCTTTGGGGCCAAACTTCTCTAACAATAATGTATCACCAGTGGTAGATGTTGCAATGCTGATAAATCATTCAGGCATTCTGTCATCTGGAAAGAACTGACATGTATATTACATTAAATCAAGGTCTAAAATAAACTAGCCTGTTCTACAAGTCTAAGACACGGGGCAATAACAACGAGATATGTCATCTGAAATAATTCTGAAGCATAAATAACATTGGCTGACTTATACTTTCCACTCTAGGTATAATAAGAGCAGGTAGGAACTAAAAGCAAACAGACATGAACTAGGGCCCACTCTCTAGAAGTGGATTTTCACCTACTACAAAGAGGAGAGTTGAATATTTAGTTAGAACCATGGACAAGCAAACGGTTTGATATCTAAAGAGCCACTCTACAGCTAACATAGGATTTTGCATCCTATTCTTTAGGGTTAAAATATTGTACTGAAAATCAAAAATGATATTAGTCATTTTGAAGTCATCTCTTGGCACTTGCTGTCATTTCTAGCATCTTGCTTGAAATTAAGTACATATTTGATGCTATGGGGGATGGCACAGTGTCTTTCCCTTTGAACATTACTGTATCCCACATCTTAATTAACTCTTGACCTAAAGAGACCTAATATATTTATTGCATTTCCATTAATCATAATCCAAGACACATTTTTATACCAATAATATCCTTGTTGTAAATCCCTAAATGTGTTGTTTCATCTCCCTATACCTCTAATAGGATATATAGGAATCACAAAACGGAGCCTCCTGCTGAGAACTCCACTCTATGAGCAAGACTGGGGAATCACTAAAGGGGTTCCCATCTTAGACAATTATGGTATATTAATAGGATGTGCAATAAAATTCTGATAGGTGCAGGTCCCACCTTTGGGATCAACAACTATCTCGAAAATAAGATCCTGATAGTCTCTGGAGCAGGACAGAGAGGAGGTTGCGCAGTTCCAAGTAATCAATATGCCATGAATGTCTGAGATGGCCAAACCTTTTTAACAAAGAGTGGCTGTTGAGGATCTAGCATGTCCATGTGTTTCATGGATAGTCATCTACCATCTCTCATCTTGGACACTTAGACATATCAACTGCTTAACTGCTTACCAAGCTTCCTTTTAGTTGAAAACATAAGGTGTTGACATGCAAAAACATTTACTCAACTGAGTATAAATGGGTTGACTTAGGCATCTTTAGACAATACAAACATATTTACATATGGTGTATTTAACTTGAATTTCCATTGCTGTGTTACTTTATCTTCGATCTATATAAAACATATTTACACACAAACATACAAATGTTACAGAAATACCATATCTTAATATACAGTGATATGAGAAGAAAGAAAAAACACCACTAGCAGAAAACAGTGCAAAATGTGTGGTAAGCACAATGGTCAAAATGTTAAGTGTGCTTCATCATTTTAGTCTGTATGGATAATGTTTTATAAGGAAGGCTGATTTCTGCAGTGGTTTAACAATCCTATAGAAGGCCTCTACAGAACTTGGAAGTTATCAATTCACTATTGGTTAGCTTACAATAAAACCCTGGGCAAACATGTGCATATGTATTTTCTTTAATAGTTAGTGCTGCAGACACCAACAATTGGTAATGTACAGTACAAGTAGCCCAATCATGGCTCTACCTTTTTTCTATTTTTCTTCAATTGTAGTATTTTGCGCATTGAATCAATGTACAAGGAACTCATTCTCAACAAAGGGGTACAATAAGTTACTTAGGCAAGAGATCCTGGAAATCATATAGCAACCCACTTTGCAACAACAATTGCATGTCTCATGAAAGGTTTTAGATACTTTCGTATCAGGTGAGCACTTGGTGATTAGCACTGTGTTTGCAGTAGAGTGAGGACTGCACCCTAAATAAATAGGCTTCGGCGCATTCTTAATAGATTTAAAAGGGGCTAAGAAAAAGAAAATGACCTAAAAATTAATAGTTTGACATTAAGCCACAGTTTTATTTTAGAAAGGGAAGGACAGACAAATGTAAACAAGATAAAAATGGATCCAAATTAGGGTACCTTTATCTATCTCCCACGTCTAAGATCCCTTCTTAACATTGAAAGGGGAATACCATTCATCATCTATCTATTTGATAGGCAATACATGTTAGATTAGATAGAGGCCAGCTGCAGAGACCTTAATGGCATTCCTAAATAAAGAAGCCTTAGAACTCTTTCATTTCCAATGCAAGAGGAGTTTGCATGGAGCAGCCACTGAACATTGGGCACAACTTTATGGGAGTGACACAAACAGTAGTGTAACCAACCAGACTCAGTGGAGAATGTAAGAAGCAACATGATTTGTTGCTGTAAGAGACAGAATGAAAAGTATTTTTTTAATAAAATTTAAGTAATTTAAGCACTTAAACATATTCTGAATGACCCATGGAAACACATAGGTCTTTTGTCATATTTTGTATTTAGGTCTGTAGACACTCTACCACAATTCAGATAGAATACTAGGTCCTTATTGGTATTTTAGGGTCCATGGCATTTAATTGTTTGCTTATCCACTATTACGATAACTCTAATTAACGATGTCAGTTAGCACTGAGGTCTAAAGTGGAGTTAAGCCAACTCATTTCAGCATTTGGAAAAAAAACTATTTCCACTGATAAATAATTTAAATGTATATGTAACAGACATAACATTAAAGGTTAAGAATATATTATCATAATTGCACCTGTCAAAATGTGGTGTATGTGTATATGTAATATATTAGGCAGCAAGTGGTCAGTTCTTGGAGTTGATGTATTAGTAGCAGGAAACATGGGCAACAGTAAGGATCTGACAAAGGCCAAATTGTGAGAGATAGATTAATGACTTAATCTAACTCTAAAATGTTAGGTCTTGTTGGGTATTCCCATTATGAACTGGTTCTACTATCTACTTTAGATGGTTCGGGAAAACCTAATGCTCATTGATTAGTAAACTAAGGTTAGCCTGCCTGATCCCATGCCACATTAGAACTACTGTAGCACAAAATACTCAAAAGGTTAATATTGGTCATCACAGAACATGACCACAGTTACACGGTGCTTTGCAGCTTTATATGTATAGGACTGCATACCTAGGTGAGGACCAGTCAGAATGCCCATGCTGATCTCTGTTGACAAAAGCATCTTCTCTGTGCATCGTAACTGAGGCAATAGGGCAATATCATATAATCATGTTTTCTTTCACACAATGTGAACATACGGTGAATGTGTGTCACTTACTTGAAAAAGATACAGCACCAAAATGCACTGCAAAGTTCTGCTGGGAAACCTTAAATTCTGGAATGTATGTGGATGTTACTTTACAATATACTACTTATCTAAACATTGATGCAGACCAAGTATACCTCTTCCCGGCAACAGTTTTCTCTAGTGGCAGTGGCCTCTTGTACTAGAATAATGTGCCCTCCCACACAGCCAAAAATGTCCAGGATGAGGCTAAGAAACCTGACAACTTCCCTAGATCTCATTCTAATCAAGCATTTTTGAGATGTGCAGGAAAAGCAAGTCTTATCCAGACCCCCCCTTGCAATTTACAAGACTTGAGGGATCTGTTGCTATTGTCTTTATGTCAGATATCCCAGGACCACCTTCCCAGGTCCTTGCTTAGTTGGGTCAGAGGACAAACACAAGGGGAACCTACAAAATATTAGGCAGGTGGTGGTTTACTGTTATGGCTGAATGGTATATATGTGTCTGTGCATTTATGTGTGTAACACTATGAACTGTGGGCAAGGCCACATTTAATCTGCCCATCTGTTCAGTTGAATTAAATTTAGAAATCACATGTAATATCGAAATTTCTTTCAGAATATCAGAAAACACTGAAGCATCTGAGCTTTCATTAAAAAGCTTAAAGATGGGACTTGAATAACAATCTGCCATCACTAATTAGTATTTTCAGTTTAGCATATTCACTTTCAGACATATTGCTGTATGCACATGGTAATTTAGGTAAACAGATAGCATCCACAGCTGCATCAATTAACATTGCTAATCAAAACTGAATTCAGGTAATTAGGCCCATTTATGCAAAAAATCTGTAATTTGGGGGGGGAGCTAGAATCTTTGGTAATATTCATAAAAGAAAGAGTCTATTTTCTTCAACAAGACATCGGCAGAGGAGAAAAGAAGGAATGTATGTGTGTGTAATGTGTGCGAACAAAATTGACAAATTGAAGCTGAGTATTTAATTGCTCTGTATTAGTGGGAACCTGCCTATTTTTGCCATAAATGTTTTCACTGGTAATTAGAAATGATTTACATTAATGTAGCAGGAAAAGTATTATCAGAACTAATCTGGATATGGAATTGCCCATACCATGTAACAGCTAGTCATAGAAGATCACTTAATTTCAATTTACTGCAGTAAGCTTATGCCAATTACATCTTACTGGGGAATGAGCAATAAACCTTAATTTGCAGCGGTGATACATTTGAGAACATATATAGGATCCTTTAAACTTACATTATTTTCATTGTAACAGGGTGCAGACTTCATGAGCATCATGAAATTGGATATTTGGCTGGTTACAATGGAAATAAAAAGCACAATACAAGCATGTCACAGTCATAAACTGACACATTGTTCTATCACCTTTTCGCTCATAAGATGCCAGTGTCTTGGCTTGATCCCTGGTGTACACAAAGCTGTTACAAGAGGCATGTTGATCTTGAACTTCTCAAGCTTGGTCTTAATGGTCGTAGCTACTTTAAGAGGTCCGTGTAAGTCCGGGTGATAAAATGCTTTTGTCAACTTGTAACTAGTCTTCCATAAATTCTGCACCTGATGACAAACATTTTTTTCAGAAAGCAGTTATTGATTTTTTGCAGTTCTGTTGGACTCATCTATCATATTGCCAAGCTCAGGATAATTTGTGTCGTATTAGACCAATAAAATTTAAATTTAAATTGATTTTACAGCAAGACAGCACATCAGTTTTTCTTTTGGGAACAGACAGCTCCTTTTAAGATGACTATTCCAAGAGGAGCTCCATTCATTTATAGTACAAGCTTAAATGTATCATAAAATAGAATCTATGATTTTTTGCTGCAGGACAATAATGGTTATTACTAGCCAAAGCTGCCACTCCCATTCCCAATAAAGAGATTCATCACTCACCTCCTCTTCCACCTCTTCAGCATTGACCTGTAGCAGTGGACCATTCATCCATTTTTCGTAACGAGTACTAAAGTGCAAGGCTGTGGTCCATAGTTTCTCATAGGGATCCTTTAATTTACAGATCTCGGATATTTGGTTATAGGTGCCTATTTGCTCAAGTCCCAGTAGCTCCTCCTCCTTGTTAATCTGAGATCTCTGAAAGACAGAACCCAGAAATCTTATCCTTTTCCCAGAGACGTGTTATCTCTTAAAGTAATATCTATGGTAATGGAATAGAGTGGCAATGTTATGACTAACCTGTGTGAATCAGATGTTGAATGCATGGCTAGTTTTAAGGGAACGTCATCATTGGAGGTTTTGTAAAGGATACAGAAGAAAGCTGCTTAGTCAGAAGGTCTTTGATGCCCCATTTTGTGACAATTATGTTAAAAGCAAGAACAGCCCAACATTTTGCTCAGTTGAGTTTCAAACAGAAAACAACAGAACAAGTAAAGCATTAAGTTGTTTGTGGTTGCAAATTATAGTTAATATTTTGTTACTATTTGCTTTCTGTTTTTACGATATTAAGGAATTGCTATTCAAGCTATTACCTGGGTGGAAAATTCTGTAGAAGAACTGGACATGTTACACAGGAACCTGGTTGCTAAGGAAAAGTAATGATTCACCCAGCCTCTATAGCTGCAATATTATATGATATTTCTAATATATGCATGTATGCGCTTTATCAGGCATTCATTACACATGAAAGTCATTAGCATATACTCAGCTGCACCTGTGCTATGCTTCCCGCAAATACAAGAGAGCAGACCATCAATACAATGCACAAAATCGTCTCTCAGCTCATAAGCTTTTAGATATTTGTGCGTATTTTAGGAACCAGCTAGTTAGACACTGAGGACTACGCAGCTTGGGTAGGTTTAGTTAAAGGTGTAAATGAGCATGAGTGTAATAACAATATGCCACGTGTCGGCAGCAGGGCAATAGAAAAACTAGTAGGGACTTGGCACTTCCCAACAAATGCATCTCAAAAAGTCAATGAGACAACAGTTTGTAAAAAACGCATGCATGGGTCATAAAAGGCACTATAACTAGTAAATACAGGTCATGCAAGACAAGGTGATTAGAAAATATAGCTCATAAACAAAAGTATGGCTAGTAAAAAGGTCACATGAAAACTGTCTTATTTTATTTGCATGAGTAGATGTGAAAAAATTCCAACATTCTATTGCTGGAATGGCAAATTCAGATTAAGACAATCTAAAATTGTTTGTAGAGCTTCCCTCCAAAGTATGAACCATATGGGTATACATAGGTATTAGTCAGACAGCAAAATATTGATGGGAGAGACTAAGTCATATCCACTGAGACTCAAACTCCTACATTTTAGCACAACACCATATCAGTATTTAGCCTATCTTTCATGGTACAATTCCAAGGACAGTCATTGTCTTTCATTCCAAATGTCTTTAGAATAGCTTCAAGCCCAAGAGAGATCCCTGGACAGGCTTGTCTAAACGATACACATAGGAAAGCTGATAATAGCAGAATGACTAATACCATGGCACTGCACAATGATAAGATTAGATAGTGATAATGTTACTACACCTAAAATGATACAGTATTCTCTATTACAAGCAAAAGGAGCACATCTTATTTTTATGAATAAATTAGCTTCTGTGCATCTATAAATGAGGCACAAAGCAGCTGATACATCATCATAAAAAGCTTTCATTGTAACAAATGATTTACTATAATGTAACACTTCCTTCTAAAATGACATTTTCATGCAAAATGATGAATTATCTATACTGGAAACAACAAGCTAGGCAAACAGTCAGAAGCTGGAATCTAGCAAAGACACAAAAGACTCTTCTATTCTATATATTACAGCAGGTTGAAAGCAGAACCTACCTCTTCCATGAACTCCTGTATTCTCCTGTTGATGGTGCTGAGTTTCTGTACATAAGTACTGGCCTCGCTCATCTTCTCTTTCTTCTGAAAGTCTTTCACCTCAATGACCACATCAGCCAAGCGCTTTGTGAAATCCTTCTGCCACTGAGCAAGCTTTGCCAGAGCCCCATCATGCTCCCTCTGCAATCGTGTCACACTGACAAAGTGATTGCAAAGCACATAAGAAAAGGGGGTGGAGAAGAAATGGAATCTTCTTTTTATACACTCTACTGGTATGCTACTTTTCCTGCGTTCACATTTAAATTGGACAGAATAATTTAGAAGCAGCTTTTAATTTCGGAGAGGTTAATCACCCTAATAAAGGTCAATCAAATTTAATCTTCACTAAAACTGCAAGAGCTTCCATCACCTGCAGGACATGTATTATTACCCATTTCAAATGCAAAAAATGAAAGACGTGGGCAGTACTTTCCCTATGCATTGCTAATGTCCCATCTCTATCCGCTATTAACATTTCATTAAAATTATATATTCCACTGAAATTATTAGAGAGGTCATTTCAGCAATTCCAAGATGAAAATCCTGTTTCAAATATACTGTACATCAGCTGTGACACCGGCTTAACTGGCCTCTAATCCTCCTTCTCTTTTCATCACCCAGCTAACATATAACAATAGGCTAAATCTCAATTATATTAAACATTACTGGATTTAGGTTAAAACAACAGTCACATTTTCCCACAGACTAATCTTCTGTGTAAGCCGTGGTGACATCATCAATCCACTTCTTATTTATATTCAGCATAGGAAGCTCTTATTACATTCTCGGTGACACTAAGTATATGAAAAAATCCGTTTGACTAGTATCCATTACCTGCCACTAATGATAGGCATGATTCTCTGAGGCCAAGAAAACGTGTTTCCATTTAGAATAACGTCCTCCTTTGATAAGAATGCATAGTCCATTAGGAAAAGCAGGTTTTCTGCAGCTACTGCCTGTTTATCCTAAGAATTGAAAGAAATGTACCAGCATTTGCATCAAATCCACCAGCTAAGAGGACAGAGGTAAGTAGTCTCATGAAACATCTGCAAACATGCTTAATGCTTAACACACAGTAAAAGCACCATTAATAACCCATTAGAAAAAAAAAGTATTGCACATATCAACTTTTCCTACCGTAATACAGGCCATATAACTAACTGTTTAATATTACATGGTCAAAGTACTATCTGTTGCATCTAAAAATATCATGGGAAGATAGACTATAAGATGGTAGACAGAAAACAATATAAGATTGTTCTTACAACATAGTAAACAAAAAAAAAATACTATAGAAAAAAGCACCAGCTTCTATCTAGGCACTCCTGAGAGCTGTCTTTGTAGCAGATGAGAAATTAGAAAAAGCACAAGATAAATGTGCACTTTAAACCTTAGCATAATGGGCTTGATAACCTCAGAAACAGTGGGGTCACCTCCATAAAGAACCCTATTTATAATCTAAATTGACTTATCAACTGGTAAACTCAAAATGTGACAATATATAAATAATGTGTGCTTTTACCCTTCAACTTCCTACAAGTTGTATTACTATTAATGTATGCTACAAGGCGTCTCTCCGTCACTGTCACCAGTGATGCTCATTAACCATGTGTCATTGTGGCATTTTCACAACATCATCTGCAGAATAGATGCCTGGCTGAGCACAGAGGAAAATAACCAAACTCTGACAATGTACAGAGGCACAAATTATTTTTAATGCTGAAAGTAAATGGTGGAAGACATTCGAGGGGAGCTTAAACAGGCTCATTTCACGTCTTATGACCATGTCTACAAGCAACAGCGTTTAGCCTGATATCCCAATGTAGTACTTGACCTATAAAATGCTACACTTCTAATATTTTCAGTCATTTTCAAAAAAGTATTTCCAACATGGCGAACATAAGAAGAAGTGCATGGCTTAAAATAAAGAAGAGAACCTACCTTCATCTGCAGAAGCTCCACAGTCCTCAGCTTGTGAATGTAGTCTTGAAGCTCCACAAGGGCAGACGTTGATTCAGCAATGGCAGTGATCTTTGTGACAATGCTATCATACTGCTGGCAAATTTTTCGATTAAACTTCTCAGATGTAGTCACAACTTTGTTAATTATGATATTAGTCAGCTGGTGGGTGCGATCACTCATCCACTGAAGAAAAAAAAGTCAGATAACCCGACATCCAATCATAGATAAATTTTGTTCCTTTCTTATACATGTCACAGAGTCTATCCCTCCTGACCCTCTACACAGCCATCTACTGTCAAATTTAGATTCAGCAAGCTACCAGCTCTTCTTTATCCCTGTGTTAGATCTGAGACTCTTGGCTATCAGGAAGACAAGCATCACCAGCTGTCTCGGAGCAAGGAGGCAATCAGGTGAATAGTACTTATTATCTTTCATTGCTTTCTGAGGAGTGACAAGATTGATTTGGGACCAAGAGCACATCCCTATATCACGAGCAATTACCAAGGCCTTAGGGTCCCTCCTTTGTACATATGTAAAATCTGTGGAGTATGCATTATCCTTCCTTCCCTCACCTGCACTATAAATAAGAAATGACAAAAAAAATCTATCCATTCCATATACAGGGCAGCCTTGTATAAAATTTATTTTAGCATTCCAGGGACAAAAAAAATCTATGCAATGTAGTCTCACCCACGCGGCAACATTTTCCAGTACATTAGTCTTAATTAGACCCCGAGAAGCCATTAGTGGGTGTCAAAGTCTTCTCTAGGTATATGGAAAGTGGCAATTCTTTTTTAAATAGTCTTTTTACACATTAAATGGTTTCAACAATGTCATTCTAACAATAATGCAAGTGTTTACATTGACAGGTATATACTAAGCAGCTATTATATTGTTCTGGGTTATATTTTATAATGCTCAGCACACAGACTCCTACATACACTAATTGTAATATGCCTTTCAATCTGTGCTTTCCCTGACATGCCAATGTGGCAAAACTCATGGGTAAATAGTGATTTTGTTTCCAGTTTACAGGTTTAAGTGACATTTTAATCGGAATTCTGAAATTGAAAATGGTAAATAAAATGAAATTGAAAACCAAATGGTCTCTATTATGAGCTTGTCTGTGACATAAAACCCATCAAGGAATGTGATAAAATAGAGCTCACAGACCAATGAATCATTATCTGGAAAACCCTTTACCTTGATCTACTTTTCTATTGTTCAGTGCAATGTGGGCATATGTGGCTCAGTGTCCTGCTGAAACAAAGATTACTCTCATTTGTGACTTTGCAACAGTCATGAGTAGCCTGTCTAGAAGTATATGGCATTAAATATCACAGTCTCCTCTAGATACATTGTCCTTAACCATTTAAAAGTGATTTAAATATTCTGATATTAAACAGTGGGGTGTGTACAGCTTAAATACACTCATGTTATTAGTATTTTTATTGTATTATTGCGCTTTCAAATTCAATATGCTTGTAATTTTTTTTTGTCTCTGAGTCTACCACAAAAAATGTCTAAGTCTAGTTAATAAGATTACGCATTTGGAGGAGTGCCTGTCTCCATCTTAGCTGTGCATTTCTCCCACTTAGCTGCATAAAGTACTTATAATCAGTCTGAATAGACCCTGTTGCTCTGAATGTATGATGGCTTTGGCTCCATAAGAAGGTATTAGAGTTAGGGACCCACCCCATTAAGTTACCTTGACACAGTAGGTGAGCATGCACAATTTGATCAAACTAAGCACTTAAAACCTTCATATAAATAATAGTAGCAATGCATTTTAAACATTCCACTAGTCCAATATCTGTATAGGTTTACCTATCAAATGATCCAGTGATCTAATTATGTAGGACAGTACATTTCTTACCATTGTTCTACTAGTATTTCACCAAAATCCACTTTGTTATTTAAAGTGTGGCAACTATTTTACACAAACCCTATCCATGTATATTACAAAGGTACATGAAATAAACTGTGAAATCCCCCACTGAGGACACTCCATTAAACAAAGCTGACAGTTGTGGAAAAGACTTGCCAGCCGCTTTATCCATGAACAGGAGTTGGCAAAATGAGGCCCTCTGGTCATCTTACTATTGGATGACCTGCTATTTTGTAAAGACTCGAAGAAAACTTTCTCAAAACACAAAAGTCAGAGATATTGCTATACTCTAAATTCAGGTTGCTATTACATAAAGCTTGTAGTCAATATGTAGAGATTGTTAGCCTTTTCTCCATTAGGGAACCAGTGAAAATGTTTCCCGTCTCATCTAGGAAACCTATACTCTAATGTAAAATAATCTTGGGGTTGGGTTGTAAAAAATCAGTGTTCACAGCACTGTGATAACAAATGTCTGTTGTGCTTGTTCTCATAACAAGAATCTTAATGCGGAATGAAGCTTTTTTCCATATTTTTTGTAAAAGGTGACAAATCTTAAGGGTGCTATCTTCTGATGAAACCCTGACCATGGAACATTTTGGTTCCATGTAATCATAGCTGGGTGATAACAGTAATGGTGGAAATTTTGAGAGTCAAAGGTTCATGAGCACTTTCAATAAGAAATGCTCATAGAACATGTCTGTAAAATTAAGTTTCCCAATACATGTTGAAAGGATTAGGTTCAAGTAGTAGTATACATTTATGTTTAAAAATATTAATCTATAGATTCTGTAGATTCCATTGCAGCAGTCCATAAATATAGTATTAAACAGAACTGGCACTGTTTACCCATATCCAATAAGGTATATAACTTTTTGACATTTTTGATGGACCTATATTACAATTCAGTCTCCAAGGCTATACCTAACTAGATTAGTATATTTACTTGACTGTATAATATTTTAAATAAAAATTTTACACAATAAAACTAAATATTTCAGTGGTCTATAAAGATTACCTGATTCATTTCAGAACAATCCAACAGCAGAATTTTCATGGGCATGTATACTGGCAACAAAGCAACATCTGATGCCAGTTTTTTCAAATTGTCCAGTTCTCTGGCATAGGCCTTAAGCCCTACATCTTTTTGTGCTAATGTTTTCAGACGCTTTTCAGTAAGAGGTGAGAGCAGATGGAGAAAAGGCTTGTACACCAGCGTATATCTAAAGGACACAAATAAAACTCATTTGCTAAGTGATTGATAGGGCACCGAAAAGAAATGGGTAAAATAGTAATTATTAATACAACCACATTCAAAAATTCAGACAACCACATACAAATGTAGAACATTTTATAATTCAATAAAGGCACAGTCACACAATGAAAATCAGCAGGAACAGTTCTTTTATTTAAATGGCATAATCTTTTATGTCAAGCATACAATACTTTGGCCTATATATCTACGTAGCCGAGCATGAACATGGATTAGGTCAAAACTAAATGAGATTAGTTATAGAAATGTGGTTTCTGCTTCTTACAAAAATTCTATTAAAAATAAGACATAAGTTGTTTTAACAGTCAATTATAGAATAGATCTATGTGTTCTCTTTGAGAACAGAGACTTCTCTTAGTTATATCAGCTGAGAAGGTCACCAATGTGCTACAAGTATTACAAGTCTTTAGCTTATCAAAAACATTTTGGGCCTCATGCAACAAAACGGTTTAAGAGACGTGTCCAAATTGCTTATAGTATCCCAAGATAGGTAAGCACTTAAAAATAGTAGGTTGGCTGTAAGACCTATGGAGACATGTGTGATCGGTTTTTCACCCTTTTCTGGTGTAAAATGCGCCTAAGTCAACCGGCTACGATGTCTAATGCACCTAACGAATGTATTAGGCGCATTGTTCGTAAGACTCGACACTTTGTAATGCGCCTCACATGATGGGGCGTTCTGGGGGTGTTCTGGGGGCGTGTAGCACCACACTCATAATATTAGACACATATATGAATGCAGGTCGGCAAAACTAGGCGCATTACTGCTTGAACAGGCAGACCAATTTTAATGTGATCTGCCTGGGCCTAAGGAGTCAAAGTGGAGCTAGATTTGCTGTTAGGGGTAAAAAATGTCCAATATTTCTCAACTTACACCAGTACAATAATAAAAAGTAATTTATGACAATTATCAAACTATATAAAATTAAATTATTTAAATTTAATAAAAAATGTTATATAAAATTAATATAAAAAATATAATATCCCAAAAATGTAGAAATATCTCCGATAAAATGTATTTCAAAGTAATAGCATCTAAAACTAATTTTACATTAAATAACCCACTGATGTTGTTCAGATTTTTTAATTTTACTACATTTGAAATTTATTTTTGCTGCTCTCACCCTTTATTCTACATACAGAAAGACTCAGCACACCACAGGTCTTGCTGGGACCTGTGGCTCACCAAGCAAGATCAGTACCTTAGTTCCTATTCACTGACATGCTATTCTAATGACTTTTATTTCCAGCCTATCTATAGCCTTTATACATGTTTTGTGCATTACTTATGCGCCTTAGTTCTATAATGCGCCAAACACACAGACGAGGTGCAATGAACTTTAGGCACCATTTATGAGTGCACAAAAAACACTTTCATACATTCAGGCGCATTATACACTGAAAAATAGATGCCAAAATGCACTTCGATCCATATAGTTCCATACATGTCTCCCCTAGTTTTGAGTAGCTTTCAAACACACGTCCATTATTTTTCTTATTGTGAATGATACTGCCTAAATCCTAGGTCAAAGTGGATGTTCATGTTGAAATAGACTTTGACTTTTAATCAGGTTTTCCAAGGATAAGAAGAACCACACCTTTTAGCTCTGCCTAAATGCTAACAAAATGCATTTCATAATGTATCTAACTTTAGAAAGTGTTAAAGGAAAATTTGTGACCCTCTCCACACCTCTGTTTATGTCTTTATAATAATGAGAAGACCATAGGGCTGACATGACACATAAATATGCCGGGTAGTGATGTCGTTTTGATGACATATCACTACAATGACCTATGATTGGCCTGCTCCTGTGATAGTCAGCACAGAGGCAATTTAAATCACGGTGAAGAGGACCAAAAAGAGACAGAAAGAAAATGATGAGAAATTTCAAAAGGTACAATTAGTATAATGAACGTGGTATGTTTGGAAATACATATATTTCGCATGTGCCTGTTATAGTAGCCTTAATACGATTTGTTTTGTCTTGTCGAAATTGACAAAAATGAATGTTAGTAAATAATCATTAATAAAAGAAAAGCTGAAATTAGGTTAAGTCATTACATTATCTGTACATGTTAAAAATATTAAGCTAGAATTGCATAAATGCACATTTGGTACACAGGTAAAAAGCATGATACATGACAACAAAAGGTACAGAAAAGTGTAAGGCTACCGCTAAATGGGTATATTAGATATATGGAATCTTATATAGCGGTGCCAATGGAAAATTATTTCACGCTCAGTGGAAATGCAAGAAGAACTCCGTATGTAAACACTTTGTTAAAATCAAATAAAGTCATCCAATTATTTTAAGCAAATCTGTTATCTGCATTTTTAGGTCTTAACCACCAACACTAAATTATGGAGTTCTTCAACAACTTTGTCTACACTGTAGTTATGCTGTGTGATCATAACTAGTGCAGAAAATTAACTTTTAAACATAAGCATACTGTATTATAACAACCCTGGGGTAGTCATCTGAATGGAGCCACTTGTCCCATAGCCACACAGTTCCCACTTGTTGTTCCAAAGTTGGTCAGATATCAGCAGATCCACTGCTGAGATGTCATCCAAGCTCTATACATTATAAATTTCCTGGTATGTTCAGTGAAGATGCAGTGAATACTGTATTTGTTTTGAGTTCTGTGCTATTTCTCAAGTCCAGCAGGGTCTTTTTTCTTACTGAGCTGTTGACAGCTCTGCCATGGCTGTCAGTTTGGGCTAAAGCTCCAGCACTATGTATTCCTATGTAAGACTCTTCTGTATAGAGGCGTAAATTGAAGCTTCTGGCCCTAGTGTAAATAGTGAAATGGGGCAACTCAGTTACCATGTGCCATTGACAATGCTGTAGCAGAATGGCTTTGGGGGCCCCCTCTGCACCCCTTATGGCTATGCTTCTGCTTGTGTACACCTGACTTCACTACACATGACCAGAAATTAGTAATCCACAGAGCATGTGTAATTCTACTGACACAGAATTTAATTTTTTATTAGATGACCAATGAAAATTGGCTCTCTTAGTAGTTGGCAAGACTTCACTGTATATACATAGGTGGACATATAGGAAACTCCTAAATCGATATAGAGAAGTGTATAATGCAACAGAATATATGAACCTGTCGTATATGGGTTCATAAATTTGGTGTGTGCTATGCCTTGCATAGCATATCTTTGGTACATATCTTTGGCACAAAGCATATCTTAGCCTTATATCTTTGTCTTATAGCTTTGTCACATATATTTGGTGCATATCTTTGGCGCATAGCATATCTTTGTCTCATATCTTTGACTCATATCTTTGTCTCATAGTTTTGTCTCATATATTTGGTGCATCTTTGTCACATATCTTCGGCACTTTCAAAAGTGCTATGCCTGGTGCAAGTTTTGGCTTACGACAGTTCACACACCTATAGAACAAGGCCACAACAGTTTTTTTTCTGCAAGATACACCAAAGAACTGCTGTAGCCCTGTTCGTACCTGTTGCCCATAGTGTTTATGTATTCCTCTGATTTTTCTTTTTTCATATCATTAATCAACTTATTAGCAGCAGTTATACTAATAATAATAATAATAATAATAATAAAGATGATAATGCTAATAAAAATACATTATTAAAAATACAGTGAAGTAACATAGTTGTCCATGCATTTCAGAAATTAGTATCACTCGTATTACCACAACACAGCAAAGAAGTATGTACAATATTTACTTTTTTACATTACTTGTCTCAGAATTTGCCTTGAACTTTGTAAACTACATCTCAACATTTAACCATTAACCATCAAGTGCTAAGAGGTTCAACCCTTTTTCTTCATATTCCTCCATTCCATTTAATAATGTTGTGGCCAAAAATGTTCACTTTTTTAATCTAAATCAACATAAGTTTTATGATAGAGAGTTCATGATAAAATATTATTTAAAATTTATGTATTGCCTAAGAGCACAAAAAAACTTTAAAATTTATTTTAGAAAAATCTGATTCATCAATCTTATCAATAGATGGTAAAAGGTAAAGCTGGTCAAAGTAAAAACACTTAAGGGCTAAAATAAAACTGAATCATGACTCCAGTCTTTAAGTTATATTGTATAGCATTCGACTTTGAGAATAGAATGCAATTGTTTTTCGTTCTACACATTTATATGTACATGTATGCTATCGGCACACAGTTTAAAATTCAATAGGGTTTGATACTGCATTTCCATTCTATTATATACATACGTTTACTGTCCAGTCATTGACTGTTAAGCTGGAGAACAAAGCAATATTGATAGATTTTTGCTGAAAAGTAGCAATAGTTGGGGTTGGCAAGATCATGCAGTAAGATGAAAGATGAAACAGATGCAATGCACGGCCAAGATCAAAGCATCCCATCAATTCATTCTGAGAGTCAAAATCCAGCTGAGCATCAGGAGCTCTGTCTGCATAATAAAGAAGGTTGACTAAAACATAAGGATTAAACAGATGAGCTGTCTCTTATGGATGCATGGCTAGGAAGCCCTGCTGAGCCACTTGTAAAGACACTTTGGAATCATACACCTGCTACTCAGTAGTGAATTCTACAGGAAGCTTGCCTGAAGAATACATTCTACTAATAGACTTAATAGATTGGTTAAGAATGGGATTCCAAAAAGTCTACTGTTTAAACAGTTATAAAATTATAAAGTTATGAAATTGTGTTTCACCGATACCAGAGGAACATTAAATCAGATCTCTGCCTTTCCATATACTGTACCACAAATAAACTATTATTTTATCATTATTTCTTATGCAATAATACAGTCATATGAAAAAGTTTGGGCACCCCTATTAATCTAAATCATTTTTAGTTCTAAATATTTGGGTGTTTGCAACAGCCATTTCAATTTGATATATCTAATAACTAATATTGCACATTTTGTGTTAGTACAATAAACCTCATTTCAATCCGGAAATATTACTATGTCCATCAGTTATTAGATATATCAAATTGAAATGGCTGTTGCAAACACCCAAATATTTAGAACTAAAAATGATTAAGATTAATAGGGGTGCCCAAACTTTTTCATATGACTGTATGTGCTACATTGACAAAAAAAATACACCTAGATGAAATATTTGAAGTAGAAAACCACCTTGGAAAGAAAATATACCTATAATTTACATGGATAGCAAAATTAGCATTCAGTACAGCAGCGAAATCTTAGATCTGGATTTCATAAATTACCAAGTCTAAGTACATGTTGCACAGAAATATTTCATTTCATAACCTCTGCTTTACATTAAGGAAAAGCTTACAGAAGGTACTAACCTGCTTGGACCATGCATGTTGATTTCAATCACAGCCTTTATTCTCGCCTTGGCTGACAGGACAATCTCTTCATGGATTTGTACTGAGCTGATGTATTTGATTTTCAGATTATCTACAGCCTGCAGATACAAGTACCTCCATTGTTTATTTTTGGAAACTATAATGAGCAGGCATTAGCTTGCTCACCAGAGACAAATTTAAGAATTATTCACCTGTTTCTATGAATTTCATCATATTCTGATAGCGGTTGAAAATATGCTGTGAATGAGTAAGTACTGTATACAATATGTTGCATTTCCTTGATTTTCTTGCTACATGTGCATTCATTAAAACTATATGAAATCAAGTATAAACCCGTACATAAGAGGAAGCTAAGCTACCACTCATGCTGGATTCTGACAATCATGACACATTTTGCATTGATTTTGGTTCCTAAAATGCACATATGAAAAAAATAATAATTATCTTACCACTTAGTTATGTTTCCTTTTAACTGCTGGAAAATGGGATCAGATATTCTAAAAGGGGTGTTTCAAAATTCAATGGGCCACATGTATGAACCTGTTTAGGTCTAAAACTCACTTTTTTGCCCATAGTATAAACCCGTACAAAAGAGGAAGCTAAGCTACCACTCATGCTGGATTCTGACAATCATGACACATTTTGCATTGATTTTGGTTCCTAAAATGCACATATGAAAAAAATAATAATCTTACCACTTAGTTATGTTTCCTTTTAACTGCTGGAAAATGGGATCAGATATTCTAAAAGGGGTGTTTCAAAATTCAATGGGCCACATGTATGAACCTGTTTAGCTCTAAAACTCACTTTTTTGCCCATAGGTTACTATGGGCAAAAGAGTGAGTTTTAGACCTAAACAGTTTCATACATGTGGCCCAATGTTTGTTTGTTTGTTGTTCAGGGATGATAGAACAAAAAAGACCCTTTCCTTTAAAATCTGCTCATTCCTGTTCCTGGTTCACTCACTAATGATGTCACAATCAACACTCACGTGACTCTACAGCCAATCACAAGCCCTATAGGTGACATGTCATATATCCTAGAGGAGAACATTGTGCCTGGTAATAGGTGCAGGGTCACATGAATAATGAATGTGTGCAGCTGAAATCAGTTGGTTTACAAAGGTTTCTTTTCTATTTTATATCATCCCTGAATGACTAAAAAGCATCATTGAATGTTGGAATACCTGTTTAAATATATAATGCAATACTACAGTAGTCAACCACTTTTTTAAAGATGGTGCTACACATGATCAAAAAGGATTATTTATCCCAATGATAACCAAAGCTGGAGCTAGTTGATATCCAACATGCTCAATCTCTCTTTCCTCTAACAGTTAGGGATCCCCATACCCATAAAGTCATCAACTAATCATGCTAATAATGTAAGTACTAGTTTTATGCTAACGCTATTTATGCGTAAGGCAGGTCGTATGCACAAAATTGTCTTTCTTGCCCAAAGCAACCAATCAGATCACAGCTTTCATTTTTCAAACTGCCCTGTAAAAATGAAAACTAGTCTCTGATTGGTTGCTATGAACAACAAAGACAATTCTTAAGCCATAAATAGTCCCGATTTTGTGGTTATAATTTTAGATGAGGTCCAGTGTTCTTATTTTATTATTTTCACATAAAAAACATGAAAATTTAAAAACTACTGTTTCTAAAAATACCAATATGTTGTGTCATGTTTCATTCTTTCCTCCACTGCATTCTAAGTATTGTTTAATTAAGCAAATTAACCATACTGAAAAGACTTAACAATTTCTTCACATTATTGAGGACTATAATTCTTCATGGTCTTCACAAGACTGTAGGCATTTTCATGTTTTCTTTGAGTAGTTCATCGTGTACAACATGAAGAAAGTGCTTATTAAAGAACAAAGATAAGTGATTATTAATATGTATGCCTTACTTTATGACTACAAATTTTCATGATAAATTACCCTTTACCCACTATTGTAATCAAACCCAATTTAAACATCATGGTGAAATCAAGCTGGTTTGAATACTTTAGCCTACCTGTAGATTAGGCGAAATAATAACAGTAATCATAAAAATAATAAACTATATTATTCAGTAAGGTAATTATTAATATTGAGACTGTCCAATTTAACAGCATGGTAGCCCAGTATGCAGGTACTAGCCCACTAATTGTTTTGAAGCAAATATATAGAGCTTTTTATGACATAGGGCTCTTTATCGATTCATGCTAAAACAAGAATCCTGGACATATAAGAGGAAAAAATCCCTATTTTCTGGATGCTGAAGAAAATGCTGACTTGAAAAATGTGTTTCTAAATTTTGTGTTTCAATTCTAGTGGAAAGCTTTCTTTCCATTCTTTTATGTCAACATACTAGAAATTTATTAGTTGTGAAGGCTTTTTAAAGGGGTTTTCTCCCCACATTGATTAGCTTTAAAGACATAGGCAAAGGTAAATAAAGATTAATACTAAATTGCTTCCTTTCAGAGCTAGAGCAGTTCTAAACTCCTTCTCATGTTTACAAGCTTTGCCCTATTGAAACTGTTGCATAACTCCCTTCATTTCCTTTAGATCATAGCAAGAAGTTCTCTCCCTTTGTTTCACTGTCAATGATGATTTTGTTCAGTTTGTTATTCCATATGTTTTCTGCTTCCTCTAACTCGAAAACATGAACAAAATTTAAATAAAGGTTAATATTGTTTCTTCTATTATCTTAGAATTGCCAGTGCCTTTACTCGCATACACATTTTCTTGACTGCGCAGCCAATAATAAGATTTTACTTGGGTTACCAGGACATGCCTTTCTATTTCCTTCTCTTTTCATTTTGGCTAATTGATTAAAAAAGATGAATACAATGGATTTCTAACAAATTACCTGAAAAAGAAAATTCTCAATCCTTGGCATCTGTTGGACGCTGATAACTAAACTTTCCACTATATTGTCAAAGCCACAGACAATCTCTTCAACAGATGGATTAAAGCTGACATCCGATTCTTTTAAGAATGGCTTCTGCAGGAGAAAAAACACACTATTGTTGGTCTTTATTTTACAAGGAGACAATAGCTATTTAAATAAGTCATGTTTAGACTTTTACTGGTTTTGTGCAAAAAAACCATTTCGTGATCCATAAAAACAAATAAAGCAGCCAGTCAGAGCATGGTTTTACCAAGCACATAAAGGTTTAATAAATTCCATATTAAGGCTAGGTTCATATCTGCTGTTGAGAACCACTGAAAAGATAACACACACTCTAAGTTATTTTTTCCATTAAAAGAAAAAACAATGCAACAGAAATCCTTCAACCTTATTGTATTAAATGGGGTCCATCGGCCATTGTTGATGTCCGTTGTAAAACGGGCCCTAAACCACTTCTGTGATAATGGTTCCAAATGGAACCTCCAACACAGTTGTGAACCAGGCTTAACTGTTTAAAAAAAATACAGTACAGAATGATATCCACATTACATTTCAGAGTTTCCTAATTTTAGGAAGAGTTCTTCACAGTAGCAGTTGACAAACTTTAACATCCCTTACCAAAAGATACAGAAATAGAAATATGATACAAAAAGGTTTAGAGATTTATCTCTTGACCGATAACATTTGAGTTCTACATCTTAGAAGGAAGAATGTCTAGAACAGAAGGTTTAACTTCAGCCTTAGCTAGTGTTAAGGGGAATGCATGAAAAAAGGCCCCCACAGGTGCAGGAATAACTCTACAACCACACATTTAAAGAGTAGGATATTAAAATTCCCTATGTTTGTATCCATCACTAGGGGTCTCCCCTTATAGTATTTTTTTTATTTGTAATATTTAGTTTAACAACGCCGGTATGAGTCTGTATTTTGTGAAGTTTTATTTGTGTCCACTGGAGTCAGCCAGTATGTTATCATTTTACTCTATTGCTGTTTGTAGGCTAGAAAGGGATAGCAGATTTGTATAAAAAAGTGGGGCACATTTAATATGGCAATTGCACTAAAATGATGATGCAATCTTCATAAAAATACCGGCATAAATGCTTAATATAAGATTTATTCTGCTTTTTATATATTATTAGACACATCTGCACTTTGCCTCAAAAGGGGCATGTTTTTGTGGAGAAGAAAATGGCTTACTTTGTGATGCCCCATGCTTAACATTGACCAAATGGTGAAAATATTGACATAAACTGAGCCAATAAATAGATATTTTAACATTAGACAAGTATCTAAATATGCACCAAATTAACCATACAGCATGAGTTGATGTGATAATTAAGGCATGATTTTAGACTGTCTAGTCTAAGTTAGAGTTTAAGTAAATGTGCATCAATGTTTCCAGCATTAAAACACAATTTAATTACATTAATTAAAAAATTTGAGATATGAATAATTTGGCTGAGTAATTGCTCTACTTTGCCAAAGTGGCCAAAAAATTAAGTTGTAGACCCTCAGGAGGAAGTAGTTGTTTTGCTTTCCTTTTTATTAAAGAGCTAGTTTGTCTTTTTTCCACCTAAAAACTTTGGGCTACATGTATGAAAACTGTCTAGGTGTAAAACTTTCTTTGTTGCCCATAGCAACCAATCAGAGCGCCCCTTTCATTTCATATAGTGTTCTGAAAAAATGAAAGGGGAGCTCTGAGACTTAGACCTAGACTTAGAAAGTCTTAAACCTATACAGTTTTCTTACATGCGCCCCTATGTACTTATATTTTGTTATTAATGCAATTGTACTGATGTCTTCACTATATTATCTACTAAATAACACTGGTTAATACTCAGCTAAAACAAAGCTAAGCCTTTAGTCTTACGAACAGCTAATTGCCTCACCTAGTCAAAATCAAATGTTTCTTTTTTTTTTTGGTTCTTCTAATCTCACAATGTTCTTCTTAACATTTGGAAAAATCTTTAATGTGTCCAGTGAAGAAATAGCATGTGTTTCCAAGAAGACTACAGAACATAGTCAAGAAATCCATTAATTAAGATTCGAAAAGAAAAGTCTGTTTCGAATGGAAAGTCATTTTTTTTTCCTTAATGTGTGCTTGTCATAAAATAACAGTCTAAGGATCACCTAAAGAATGAGGCTTTACATAATCTTTAAGGCTTTAGCAAGACAAAAAGCTCACTAATTGGCAGGTGAAATGGGGATTGTACTCAAAGTCCTAAAAGTTTAAATCACTCACAGAAATACTAATTAAACAAATCTTAACTTTTCTTACCAGCTAACATAAAGAACAAAATACAGGCAGTCCCTTGGTTATGAATGAGATAGGGACTGTAGGTTTGTTCTTAAGTTGAATTTGTATGTAAGTCGGAACAGGTATATTTATTAAATGTAACTCCAGCACAAAAGGTTTGGTTTAAGTTTTGGATAGTGCAGGGAATGGCTTTTACATTTGTTTTGCTGTCTATGCCCTTGTTAAGATTTCACCTAATTTTAACATCATGTTCTGCTGTGGCATGCTGGCACTTGTTGTTCCACAGCTACTATCTGCTGTGGGACATGGAACAACAAGTGCCAGCGTGTCCCATAAGTCTTGGTTTGTGATCAGGGGACAGATGTAAGTTGGAACGTTGTAAGTCTGCCTGTATATAAAAATAGGAATAGTCAAGTCTGCTAAGCATCACTGGAAACCAAAAGAACATTTAGAAATAGGAAAATGCAATAAATACACTAATGTGAGTTGCATGTGTGCTTGGGGAGGTCAGGCATGACCTTTTAAATTGTGATTTCTCACCTCTCTCTACAAGTGTCACCCGCAGCAGAAGGTATCACAAGGAAACCTTATATGTTTTATGTCCATCAGATTAGGGATGACTGCCCAAGTAGGATGCTTGGGATCCCTCATTGGAGTTAGTAAATTACTGTATATATAAGGTTTTCTTGTTAATAGGTGGTGTTCCACCAGACTTGATGATAGAAAAAGGAGTCATTCCTTCAGAAGTAGAAAGGGATAAATTGAGAGGTTAGAAATCAGGTTTTTAAATAGTGCGTATAGAGGTTAAGTGTTATACATAATAAAAGTTAAGTTTTAGTATTTTATAGATTGAGAACTGATAGAGTTTAGGTTTGCCTATGGCAAAATAGTAAATATAGTGATCAAAAGTCACTCTCCTTTCTCTTGCGAGATTCCCATTTTTTTTGGAGACTATTACACAACAGAAAAGACTCCATATAAAATCCAAGACAGATGGAGGTACAGTAGAATCTAATAGACTCTACACAATGTAAAAGTAAAGTGGAGCCATTAGACAGCCCTAAAATGATTTTATCTATATCTTTGGACACAAATATCATAATATTAATTAGAACTAAACTTTGCATCGTGATAGACTCTTAAAAGATTAGATAGAGTTGATCATTATAACCAACTTATTGTAGATGGACTACAATGTGGAATACACAATTAAAAAATAAATATTGGTGAATAAGTGAGGAAAAAATACTATTATTAGCTTGCAACTACACACAATAGGGAAAAAGATCAATGATGAATATTGAATTCATATCTGCAAACCAGCTTAATACACATCAATCTTTTCATAGTATCAATGAATGGATTGGATATTTCGCCTCAAACTAAGATGGAATATTCCAGTATTTAGACAAAGTTACCTTATCATTTTCTTCTGTCAATAAACCATTTAAGTAATAGTTTTTAATATAACAAAGTGTTGTATTCTTAAAGTATTAGGGTGTAGAGATACTTCAATAAATTTACTACTAAACTCCAGTGCTCCAAAAGAATATAATGAAGTCAGCATGAGTATATAAATATGATCAAAATTAAGCTGATTACTGCTAAAAGGCCAGAAACTAAAACTGTCAAGAATTTATTGATATAATATTCCATTTAGCTGTTAAAGAATATGAAATGATGGTTGTCTAAGTACATTAGGCCATAGTAGTTATACCATATATTGAGGAATTAAACTAAAAATATGAAGACATTGAAATTGCAACCTATAATATCAAAAAAATAGACATCTGAAAGCATTGTAGGCAACACCTAATTGTTTGGTGAATTTGTGTCCCCTCAAAAAGGAAGAAAAATCATCTAAAAACTCACAGCTGAGCTTTTCTATACCAGCATGTTAAAAAGAATGGCATACAAATATAAAACTGATGTCAGAAAAAACATAAGTATCTTAAAAAATGAGTACACCCCTAACATTGTTGTAAGTATTGTATTATATCTTTTCATTGGAAAATACTGAAGATATGACACTTTGATACAATGTAAAGTAGTCAGTGCACAGCTTCTATAACAGTGTAAATTTGGTGTGCTCTCAAAATAATTTAACACACAGCCATCAATGTCTAAACCGCTGGCAACAAAAGTGAGTACATCCCTAAGTGGAAATGGACAAATTGTGCCCAAAGTGTCAATATTTTGTGTGGTCACCATTATTTTCCAGCAGTGCCTTAACTTTCTTGGGCATGGAGTTCACTAGAACTTCAGATATTGCTACTGGAATCCTCTTCCACTCCTCCATGGAGCTGGTGGATGTTAGAGACCTTGCTCTCCTCCATCTTCCGTTTGAGGATGCCCCACAGATACTCAATAGGGGTTAGGTCTTGAGATATGTTTGGCCAGTCCAGCACCTTTACCCTCATTTTCTATAGCAAGGCAGTGATCATCTTGGGAGTGTGTTTGGAGGTGTGTTTGGGATCGTTATCATGTTGGAATACCGCCCTCAAAAGGGAGGGAATTATGCTCTGCTTCAGTATGTCACATTACATGATGGAATTCATGGTTCCCTCAATGAACTGTAGCTCCCCACAGCTGGCAGCACCTATGCAGTCCCAAACCATGACACTCCCACGACCATGCTTGACTGTAGACAAGGCACACTTGTCTTTGTACTCCTCACCTTGTTTCCACACACATTTCACACCATCTGAATCAAATAAGTTTATTTTGGTCTTAGGCCACACTTTGTCCAAGAATTTCATAGTATGACACTCCTTCTAGACACTGTGGTGCCAGTTGCCAATAATAGTACAAAAAACAGATTTCCAATGGCACACAAAGCCTTTAAAGGAAACCTATCACATAGGTTAGGTTCCCCTTGCTGAGGACAGCACAAGCTAGTGACAGACACGCTGTTTCCAGCACTGTGTCCCTTCTTCTGTAAGATGCATCAGTTTCAGAGTATTTAATTCTCAAATCTTCAGTTTTAAGCCAGAAAAGAGTGTAGCTTCTTCATGAAAAGAGAAAGTTTAAATCATGCCCCGCCTGCCTGAGGCTACACCCGCCCACCTCACAACTGATTAACCTATTACTTTGAATAGGTAGAAACATGTGAATAACTGTCAGGTGGGCATGGCTAGCTTTGGGTGGGTGAGCCTATCGCTCATGGGCAAGCTGGATTGTTTTCTGGCTGTAAACTGCTCGATTTGAGCCTTAAATGCTCTAAAACTGCTGCATCTTACAGAAGAAGGGACACAGCACTGGAAGCAGCATGTCTGTCACTAGCTTGTGCTGTCCTCAGCAAGGGGGGCCATAAACTAGGTGACAGGTTATCTTTAAATTCTCTGAAACTGCAGCATCTTACAGAATAAGGGACACAGCGCTGGAAACCGCACGTCTCTCACTAGCTTGTGCTGTCCTCAGCAAGAGTGGCTTAATCTATGTGACATGTTCTCTTCAAGCATGCAAAAGAATTTTTCCTTATTATTCAACATGTTAGTCACAGCATAGAAAATGAATTAGTAATCCGGGTGTGTTTAATAGCATCACATAATTTCATAGATAATAGAGCATATCCCCAACGTTCTGGTCCAAAAGACCTTTATAGGGAATCTCACACTGTTCCCTAAGGCAGCCTAGACCTATACCGGGTGGAGGATGCCTTGGAGAACACTGTGCAAATCCCAACAAAGGGAGCAATGATTTCCAATACACAGCTTAACATAGTGTGTGTATACCTTGAACTTATACAGGATATATCTATCTATCTACCTATCTATCTAATCTATATATATAATATATATTCAACATATGTATATAACACACAACTATATATATATATATATTATATATATATATATATATATATACTCTGTATACACAACTATGTGTATATGAAAATCACTGCTCATATATATATATATATATATATATATATATTATATATATATATATTATATATATATTAGGAGCAATGCATTCCCATACACAGTTTAACATAGTGTAGCTTATACAGTTACAGATGTGGCAGAGTTTAACTTGATGATAAATATAACTGCTTTGTGTGATTTCTGATTTAAGATCACAACAAAAACCATTGAAAAGCATTGAAAAGTTACCAGTCAAGTTTAGGTTTGCTGCAACTGTATATATTCTAGTAACAGTGATTTGCCTATTTGCTTCAAATACCAACAAGATGTCTGCATGCTGAGACAAAAAGTCTCTCTTTTGTTCCATAAATGGTGCCACTTTTGTCTTTTGGTGGTGTCCTATACAAATATGAGGCAGGTTCTTGGGGGGAAAAAATTAGACACGAAGGGAGACATATACAGTATGATCAGGTTTTTCATCCTCTTCTGGCATCAAATGCGTGAAAGTGAGTCAGCTATGATGTCTAATGCACCTAACGAATGTGTTAGGCGCATTGTTCATAAGGCTCGACACTTTCTAATGCGCCTAACATGAGGGGGGCGTTTTTGGGGCGTTATAGAGGCGTGTGGCACCACACGTATTACTAGACACATATATGAATGTGGTTCAGCAAAACTAGGTGCATTACTGCTCGAACAAGCAGACCTATCTCAATGTGCTCCACCTGAGGAGTCGAAATGAAGCTAGATTTGCTGATAGGGAGAAAAATGTCTAATATTTCTCAACTTACATCAGTACAATAATAAGAAGTAATTTCTAATAATGATCAAACTATATCAAATTAAATTATTTAAATGTAATACATTTTTTTATCATATACAATTAATATAAAAATATATAATATCCCAAAAATATAAAAATATCTCCTATAAAATGCATTTAAAATTAATAGAATCTAAAACTAATTTTACATTAAACAACTCACTGATTATGTTGTTCAGATTTTTAAATTTTAAATTTTTACTACATGAAATCTGAAATTTATTTTTGCTGGAATTTGTGGTCCATCAAGAAAGATCAGTACCATAGTTTCTGTTCACTGACATGCTATTCTAATGACTTTTCTTTTATTTCCAGCCTATCTATCTATATCTTTATATATGTTTGGCGCATTACTAATGTGTCTAAGTTCCATAATGCTCCTAACACACAGGCGAGGCGGGTCAAACTTTAGACGTCATTTATAATCACACAGAAACAACTTTCATACATTCAGACGCATTATTCACTGAAAATGAGACTCGAAAATTCACTTTGAATCACCTTCCTTCATACATGTCTCCACCATTTCCTTTCAAAGATTATTGGCCACATGTATGAAAACGGTCTAGGTCTAAAACTCACTTTGTTGCCCATAGCAACCAATCAGAGCTCCCCTCTAATTTTTTCAGAGTATTATATGAAATAAAAGGGGCGCTCTGATTGGTTGCTATGGGCAGCAAAGTGAATTTTAGACCTAGACAGTTTTCATACATGTGGCCCTATGTACGTTTCACTAGGACTTCCTATTCATACACATAGGGAAAGAAAGTTTACTCAAAATATTCAGTAAAAAAACTGGAAAAAAAAGCAATTTTTTGTTCTGTAACTTACCAAAGTTTAACAGATATGTTTTATACCTAATGTAGAATAAATATCCATATCTTCTATTATAAGGGTATGTTCACATGGCATATTTTTACATGTGTACAATCTTTTGTATCTTATTTAGAATCGTATTTTGAAACGTATTATGGAGTGTGTTATAGTTTCCTATGTATTTTACGTGCATAAATGCCTCAAGAATTGGCAAGACAATTAAATTATTCCACCTAAAATCGTCTGAAACATATGCCACAAATATGCATGCAAACTATGCGTCGTGTGAATGATGGAGCGTATTTCACATTGGAATCAATAAGAGGTGTTTAAAATACTGTTTGGTGTATATTTTGTCGCAAAATGAGTGTGAACATACCCTTAATGACATTTATTTTAAGTGTCACATCAACGGATGTATTGATTGTCCTGTCGAAAAAGCGTTCAATAAATAATAAACAAACAAATGTGTTTGTCAAATATTTGCATGTGTTATGGTGTATTTTCCTGTTCAACTTACATAAGGATGCTTCATCGCCATCTGTATTTACGGCTCTGCAAATGGGCTTGATTTCTAGCACAGATTTATTGCCAGGATTTTGCGAAGAATGACAGAAGTTAGTGTTGCATGACACTGTGAACATACATATTTATGCTTTGTGTGAAAATAATGATTTGTAATTCAAACCATCAAAGGGATTTTTTATCAGACTCGCAGACTAAGTGCCATTATTAGATGAAAACAAAGAGTGCTGTCACATCTTTCACATGTCAGCCATATACCTTGTGTACAAGACTACAAGAAGAAATAAATGCAGATTATCATTAAACTGTCATTGTATGCCACTCTCTAAAGAGTGCTTTTAGCTACTCAAAGGCTAAATAATCAAAAACTAGTACATAGTACCGCTTGTTTTTTTTTGTTTTTTGCTTTTTTGTATTGGCCGAGAACGTTATAGGACAGGTTACAAGTGAGAATGGGAAGGGAGGAGTAAGAAAGAGAGTGTGGTAAAAGAGGGCTAGAGAGTGAAAGAAAAAGAAGAGGAGAGAATGAATTCGCTTCAGTATACAGTATGGGTTGTACTTATAATTATTATGGCCTTGCTGTACTGGGAATCAGCTAAACCTGCATGGATTTCATGTTAAGTCTGTGATAAAGTTTTGTGTATTCACAGCTTTCAATCTTTGGTAGCAGAGGTGTGGGGAAAAGGGAGGAGACAGCAGAATAAACCAATGATGGTGTGTTTCAGACTTCTTTAGACCTCCATTAAGCATTGTAGCTTATAGTCACAACACAGAAAGTCCTCGACTTACACCATTCCGACTTACATCTGTCGCCTAGTGAAAAACAGAGACTTATTGGGCAAGCTGGCACTTGTATATCCATGTTCCACAGCACATGGTAGCTGTGGAACGACAAGTTCCAGCATGCCACACAGCACATGAGGTGAAAATGAGGGGAAATCTTCTTAACAGGGGCACAGACAGCAAAACAAATGTAAAAACCCCTCCCTGCACTATCCAAAATGAAAAAAAAAACTTTTGTGCTGGAGTTACATTTAATAAATATACTTGCTCCGACTTACATACAAATTCAACTTAAGAACAAACTTACAGTCACAACACATTTGTAACCCTGTAGTCAAAACTCTGTCTTAAGGTAACAGTAACCAATGATCAAGCAGGTAAGAAAACAGTAGGTAATTGTCCCCTGTAGGGACTGATAAAAATATTATTTTTGAGATCCTGACTTGACAGTTGCTTTAAAAGTTATTCAAACTAATATTTTAGCGGCTTCACTAAGGCTGCTATGAAATAAAATGGAGATTAAACGCACCATAAATAAGAAAATAAGATGAGGTTTCAGTGGGTACCAGTGACTGTGAGATGGATAATTTCCTTCATAGTGATTCCCTTCACAGTAGGTTTCAATCATTTCCACTAGGTCAGTTAGAGAGGTCTCCACTATACGTCTTTGAAGATTGGACATTAGAGTTGCCAAGCTGCAGAATAAATGATCCATTTTCTTCCTCCGTAAAACCTAGTAGAAACAAAACAATGCACAGGTGAAAATCACAGCATTGGCTCATGCTACCTTTAAAACTAATATATATATATATATATATATATATATATATATATATATATATATATATATATATATATATATATATATATATATATATACAGTCATATGAAAAAGTTTGGGCACCCCTATTAATCTAAATAATTTTTAGTTCTAAATAGTTGGGTGTTTGCAACAGCCATTTCAATTTGATATATCTAATAACTAATATTGCACATTTTGTGTTAGTACAATAAACCTCATTTCAATCCGGAAATATTACTGTGTCCATCAGTTATTAGATATATCAAATTGAAATTGCTGTTTCAAACACCCAAATATTTAGAACTAAAAATGATTAAGACTAATAGGGGTCCCCAAACTTTTTCATATGACTGTATATATATATAGATATATATATATATATACACTCACCGGCCACTTTATTAGGTACACCATGCTAGTAACGGGTTGGACCCCCTTTTGCCTTCAGAACTGCCTCAATTTTTCGTGGCATAGATTCCACAAGGTGTTTGCAACGATGCTCAATTGGTACCAAGGGGCCCAAAGAGTGCCAAGAAAAATATTCCCCACACCATGACACCACCACCACCAGCCTGAACCGTTGATACAAGGCAGGATGGATCCATGCTTTCATGTTGTTGACGCCAAATTCTGACCCTACCATCCGAATCTCGCAGCAGAAATCGAGACTCATCAGACCAGGCAACGTTTTTCCAATCTTCTACTGTCCAATTTCGATGAGCTTGGGCAAATTGGAGCCTCAGTTTCCTGTTCTTAGCTGAAAGGAGTGGCACCCGGTGTGGTCTTCTGCTGCTGTAGCCCATCTGCCTCAAAGTTCGCCGTACTGTGCGTTCAGAGATGCTCTTCTGCCTACCTTGGTTGTAACGGGTGGCTAGTTGAGTCACTGTTGCCTTTCTATCAGCTCGAACCAGTCTGCCCATTCTCCTTTGACCTCTGGCATCAACAAGGCATTTCCGCCCACAGGACTGGCGCTCACTGGATGTTTTTTCTTTTTCGGACCATTCTCTGTAAACCCTAGAGATGGTTGTGCGTGAAAATCCCAGGAGATCAGCAGTTTCTGAAATACTCAGACCAGCCCTTCTGGCACCAACAACCATGCCACGTTCAAAGGCACTCAAATCACCTTTCTTCCCCATACTGATGCTCGGTTTGAACTGCAGGAGATTGTCTTGACCATGTCTACATGCCTAAATGCACTGAGTTGCCGCCATGTGATTGGCTGATTAGAAATTAAGTGTTAACGAGCAGTTGGACAGGTGTACCTAATAAAGTGGCCGGTGAGTGTATATATATATATATATATATATATATATATATATATATATATATATATATATTATATATATATATTTACAGAGAAAGAGAGCGAGATAGTATGTGGACTTATGTAGTATAACAAAGAAGGTGCCTTATGCCTGTCAGAAGTAGGTTGTGGAAAAAATATTAGCAAGTGCATTAAAAATAGCAAGAAATGCATATAGTCAGTGTGAAAATATGCACACAGTGTAGTTCTCGGCAAATTCAAGAACTACATAACTGTAGCTCAACGAAAAAAACAAAAAATACATGTTAAGCTAGATTCACGCTATCGTCAGGGAACATTGTCCTTAATGGGAACATTGGAAGCTTTCCACCAAGCATATGCCCCAGATATATTCAATCATATGCTATTTAGTCTGAAACTAATTTCTTTTTACAAAAAAGGCATAACCTGTGGTATACAGTTTTGTATTTAGTTCTGTAAAAATCTTATCTCCATGCAGCAAACATATACCAATGTATATAAATCAAATCTATGCCAAAAGTGTGACCCTTTATTTTGCAGAATGCAGAGTAAATCTAGCCTTAAATGAGTTTTTTTGGGGTTTTTTTTTTGTAATGCTAAACTGTTTCTACAGAACTAATGCTATCCCAAGGGCATGCTGAGATTATAATAAATTACTAATATAACATAACAATAATAGAAAACAGCAGTGTATTCATAAGTTCCTATTCACTAACATTGTATGTGTTGCTAATGAATTAACACAGCACAGTGGTAGGACCAACAGATACTACTGCTAACCATGTGGAAACCAGGCCTAAAAACCACAGCATTTTAAATATGAATGCATGTACAGTGCTAGGAAAAATGTTGGTCTTCTATGAATAACATTATTATCATTTTTATAGTCTAGCCATCTCAGGAATTATAATTTAATGACAACTGAAAAAGCAGGCTGAATATTACAATTTACAATCAAATCAACCTATAGCTATGGGAATTCATATAAGAAACGCATGCAAAACTCAAGTAAATTGTAAGGAAAATTGAGGTTAGAACTGATGATATGTGAAAAATGCTTTGTTAAGTTTTGATTCAGGAGCATGATCTTGGTCATATACACTTCCCCCTATTCATCATTATTCATGGATCCTAAACAAAAGTCATGGGATAAAAATAAATTAGTCTTTATTTATGTGTATGATGTAAAATGTTCTGTAAGTATAGAATGCAGCAGAAAAATAAGAAATTATAGAACAAAGCTCAATAAATCGATGTTTGTAGATATAAGTAAAGCCTACTAGGTATCTAGAATGGTCAGAATGTGATTGTAATCGTTAATAAATCACAAAACTACTCTTTCTGTAGTTTTGCACTGTATTAGGACAGTTGTTTTGCTAGGTTATTTAAGACAAAGTAAAAAAAAAAGTCATGCAGTATCTTCTCATATTATCATGATAGCACCACTACTAGCCATACCTAAAAACAGTGACCCTTACTTACTAATGTGGTTGCACCAGAAAAGTACTCTGAAAATGTGACATTTCTAGTGCAGCATGTTGCAGCATGTACCAGACACATTTATTATGGGCTTTAGACGCTCCTAAATACTAGCATACAGTTTGACAAGGAGTCGGGGCTTAGTAAAAGCGGGTGTGGTCACAATGTGACACGATGCACCAAAATTCAGTCGTAGAAAGTAAGCCAAAAAAGAAAATGTCTAAAAGTTAGAGAAGTCTAAAGCTGTACCAATTGATAAATCAGGATTAGCCAAAGTGCATTTTTAGATTGCCTACCTATAGGCAGCGATAGTAAATGGGGGCCATTTTGCTTCGCTATCAGCACAACAGTTCTCATGATGCACTAAACATAAAGGGCGTCATTAATCAAAGTTAACAGTAAGACTGTCCTTGTTCCCCATTGCAACCAATAAGAGTTCAGCTTTCATTTTTAATACTGCTCTGAAAAAAGTAAGTTAAGCACTGGTTGGTTGCTATGGCCAACTAAATTTTACTGTTAGACATTTTTGATAAATGAGGTTCAAAGTGTGTAGGTTTTTGAAACTAGGCAAAAAGTTGAGAGGTTACATAGGACAGTTGGGCAAAGAGACATTATAAGGAGAATCACTTTAATCACCAATGGCATTCTGCTTTTAATGTCTGAAGTTGCCAACTAAGCCCATGCCTAAATATTGAACAATTTCAGTACAGCAATATAATGATTGTGAAATTGTGATCTTGAAAAACATGAGGATGTAGGATTGAGCCAACGTATAAAGAATATTTACCACCTATCGATGCATTTTTTTTTTTTTAAAGCATTTATGAGATGTCCTTGTCCTGTCAAAGAGTGCACTGGTACCCACCAAACATACCTAGGGGAAAGCTAAAAGCTTTCTTTATGTTTGAAAGCTTGTATTTAGAACTCTCAAGTGAGAAACCTCCTTCACTGAGAAGCACGGGGAGAAGTCATTTGTGGTGTTTCATTGAATCTTGTACACTTCTGATTGTAGAGTAGTAAGTGATGCATCTACTGAGGCATTTCATAGGTATTCTAAAATCTGCTTTGAACAATGTCTACTTGTTTGAATGGTCCTTTTGCAAAAGGGCTGATCACAAAGTGTTCCTTTACTGGAACCCCAGAGTTCAAATACAGTCTGAATGGAAACTTGCAGAAACTGTTTAAAATCCATGCAGCATCACTTTAGAGAAAATTAAGCATTACACAGTGCCCATACAACTCAATGGACTGTTGGTGTAATGCAGGACCTTCAGAGATGAGATGAAAGATGCTCTTTGCAACCACTTTCCATATTTGCCACAAAATGGGGATCCTAAATAGAGGACCCCACTCCATTAACCTATTAACTCCCTTAATAGAATATATTAAAATGGGTTTTCTTAACTAAACAACCTTTTTAAGGATTAACAATAGTGAAATGGCAAGAGTCAATCTAGAGGTTAATAGAGGTAAGCTTACTGTACTATACAATTTTTTCTAGTATGGTAAAGGGGGCCTGTCACCAGATTTGGGTTCAGTAAACCACCAGCATGTCCTTATGTGGCTGACGTTTGGCCTCAAAGTTGAACACATTTCTCCATTCTTATTGTGCCCATTCCTTCATTCTATGTAACCTTAGTGAAGATTGCATGCACATTGCATTCATAAAGCTAAGGCCAGTATACCTAGATTCATTGCTCATAAGCATAATGCTTCAAGATCCATTAGATATAAGTTCTAGACTCATCTCCACTAATGTGGATAAGATACCTGTGGTACAGAAATTTATTTCAACCTTTTCAATGGCTTCTGAGATAAAATATGAATGCCATGTGAGCCAGATACATTAAGAACTCTAATGTCTCCTAATTCAAATTTAATACATTAGGATAACATGCTTGGAAAACTGTTGATGGGCTGTAATTCATAACACAGACATATAGTATAAACATCTTCCAACAAAATATTACGAAATCATGTTTTTATTCCAATGCTAGTCATTGTGCACCACTCATCCTGAGATTATTGAGCCGAGAGGTGAGGTAAAGAAAGTCACTTTTGTTTACTACAGCAAAATCATGTGGATGTTGCTTAAGAAAACTTGTAATGAACAATGCACAAATCACGTATAGAGTTTTCACATGTTTAGTTTTCTGTAAAGACACATGCGACCCATGTATGCAACACTGAAGAGTAATTGATGATTAGCACCTCCGAACTGTCCTATGATGTGGATAACAATTTTGCAGGAAACAAAGTCAACTCCTTCTTGCAAAAAGTTGGCTAACTTTAAAAATAAATTCCATTACTTATCTATGAGTTACAACTTATATTATGTTCCAGGGCTTTATTTGCATTTTAGCGGTATTTAATACTACACTCTGCCAGTTTTTCTCACTAGCTCCAATGAGATCAGTTCTGGAAAGTGTCAAGATACATGCCAAAACATGGATTATTACAAGCTGAACTACTGCTAAATTTACTATTTTTGATTATTATTATTATTTATTTCAAAGCGCCATTAATTCCAGGGCACTGTACAAGCCAAGAGGTTCAGGTACATAATACAAGAAAAAATCCAATAACACTAAACAACACACTGATATGGAAGGATAGAGCTTACAATCTATAATGGAGAAGGAGAGATACAGAAGGTGAGAGACAGAGATGTTTGGGTTATGGTGCACTGGCAGAAGAGTTATTGTAAACTGAAGGCTATCCTAAAGAGATAGGTTTCAGATGTTTGATAGAGAGTCTGATGTGTTGGGGTAGTGAATTCCATTGTATGGGGGATATATATAAGATATCTTGGAGATGGCTGTGTGAGGAGCTGACAATAGATGAGCAGAGTAGAAGGTCCTGTGAGGAGCGGATATTACGTAAGGGGAGGTATTGTGAGATTAAGACAGAAATGTATAGAGGGGATAGGTTAAGGAGAGCCTTGCAGGTCATTATATTAAGCTTGAACTGAATTCGCTGAATAATGGGTAGCCGGTGAAGGGATTGACAAAATTGGGGAGATGGAGGAGAAACAAGGAGAGGGGTAGATCAGCTAGACAGCAGAGATGATGATAGATTGAAGGCAAGCAAGAGTACTTGATGGGAGGCCACAAAAAACAGTGTGGCAGGAATCCAGGAATGAGATGATTAGGACATGTGAGGTTCTTTTTAAAATTGTGTAAGCCCACCTGGGATGACATGACAACAACATACAGAAAGGTCCAAACATGAAACATTCACCTCTTTCTTGGGCACAGGTACACAAAAAATGCCTGCTCTAATAAATATCCACTCTGGAAAAATGGGAGGCATGGAGGACTAAGACAGAAAAAACATTGAACTAACCTCATCTTCTGGCATTATAGATTCTATTTTGTCTTTGTTTTGTCCTACAATGTCACAACAATCCTTTATCCAAGTTTCTTGAAGAAGTTCTGCCCTCTTTTTGACAACACTGCTCATGTGCCTAATGAGCTCATCCATTGTCATAGGAACACATTTAAAGAGACTTTCAAAATCAACCAGGCTAAAAGTTGTATATCTGGAAAAAAGGAAAAAAATACACTTTGGAATGAATGAACAGCGGCATATTATCAAGGCATATTTAAATCTCAGAAATTAAATGATATCCATCTGCTCACTACAGAGCATGATACAATTATCTAGTTACCGGCAATATATCCTATATTTAAGAGAGTCAAAGGAGTTAGAAGATCAGCAGGAGTACATCAGTGATCAGTCATGAAGTGGAAGGTCAAAATGAGTGATTATAGTCATTTACAGTATGTGAAGCCTGATCACTGAATGCATGTGGCGAAGCAGATGGGTTAAGCCTTAATAGGTGCTTCTTGTCTTTGGCAATGCACAAAGCATATTCATAATTCATATATTAAATATTGCATCCTGCTATATTTCATTTAATATGTACACCTATTAACCAACTCTACTAGGTGTTGCAGCATCACTGATAACATACTTTGTATGGAAGTGAAGAAGAATCTTGGTCAGGACAGGATGAGTAATGTGCAAGGCTTCCTTCAATTTGATATGTGCTGCTCTAACACTTTGATGCCATGGAAAATGTTTTCGTCCAGCACTGTTAGACATCTTGAGGTAAAACCAAAAAAAAATAAAAAATTAAAACAAAATAGTAGCATAACATTTTAAAATTTTAACGGTAGTTAAAAAATAGATATTGTCACTATGAGCCACAATATGTGAAAGGTAAAAAAATATATTTCCAAATTTAATTCCAAATTGTACAGTTCCCTGGAATTAATGGTGCTAAAAAAATGATGATTATACTGTAGTTAAATTGACTAAATATATTTTTGGACCCATTATATATATATATACAGTCATATGAAAAAAGTTTGGGCACCCCTATTAATCTAAATCATTTTTAGTTCTAAATATTTGGGTGTTTGCAACAGCCATTTCAATTTGATATATCTAATAACTAATATTGCACATTTTGTGTTAGTACAATAAACCTCATTTCAATCCGGAAATATTACTGTGTCCATCAGATATTAGATATATCAAATTGAAATGGCTGTTGCAAACACCCAAATATTTAGATCTAAAAATGTTTAAGATTAATAGGGGTGCCCAAACTTTTTCATATGACTGTATAGTTTTGATTAAATAGTGGATTGCATATTCTCTTATAAGCATACTACAGAGTAATGTAACACTGCATTGCTTGTAGGACAACTACAAATAGCTATCAACAGCACTAATGTATAATTTAAATAACAATACACAATGTACATACTGCCTGACATCTCTTTTTTTCCGGCTCACACTGTGGCTGCCACTCTCCTCATTTCAATGCAATCACCATATCCGCCTGTCTCCTTCCTTCTTTTGTCACTTTCTATCATCATGACCACAGCATTTTTATTACTGCCACTATTCCCCTTTAGCTTTGCACATTTCAGATCTGTATCTACAGCATCCTTAGAAGGATCACATTAACAGGAGAGGTGATAGATGTGAGAAATGTGATGGCAGTGCTATACCACCTTTCTATGCAGTCTACTGAGAATAGAAAATGCTCTGGTAAACCATTGTACGAGCTCCATCAAATACAATGCTCCCACAGGGCCAGCTCCATTACAAATATAAGTCTCATTTGTTCCACACATTAAGCACACACTTTTTCGGCAGTTCATAGTAGCTGTCTAACTTCAGCTGTGAAGCCTCATTATCAAGCAAAGAAATGACCTGTGTCTGTTTGGACAAAACACATAATTTGGGACACTGTTTTCAGACACATGATTTCTTCCATCTCTAACAAAATCTAGAGCTGTTCATTGCTCTGCCAAATAAAGCAGGTATCCACAAGTATTTTATTTATAGAGATTAAAGTCAGACTGCTGTGAAACCCTAAAAATGCAGTGGTATGTTTTTAGAAAGATATCAGGAGGGGAAAATTAAGTTTTACCTTTGGGATAATTTCAATTCCAAGCCTTTGTTGTTCCATTGGGTCCAATAGTATGTAATCAATCATTGATTTTTTTACAGCAGATACATAATTTTCCTCTACCTCCTGGGGAAAGAAATAAAATAATATTTTAACAGTACTTTTTGGAAATGAATTGTAAAAATGTTCAGAAATTAAATTTTCTAAGGTATTTTTACATAGGTAGTGTGCACCATAGTATTTGATACCCTCTAGCCCTAACACTATCTCATTACAGTATGTTGAGAAGATAAACCTAAAGTGAAACCCTGAGTTTTGATAAGTCATTTAACCCAAAAATGCAAACACTTTAATAGAACAGCTAAGTGTGTATGTTTATTACAACTGTATGTAATAAAATACATTGATTTCATATGCTCAACATTTGATACTTCATTCACAATTGAGGTAAGTACAAGTAATCATTTTCTTTTAAGTTAAGTTATTATAACTGTTCATGTGCTGCTCCAGAATAATACACTTGTTAGTTCATCCAAGAAAATAAGAAGTTGAAAGTTTCTATATGCTATATAAAAAATACAAAAATCTTATAAAAACATTGCATTCCTCAACTTGAACTGATTGAATTATAACTCAGAGCAGCATTCATAGTTCTGCTGTTTTTCATTAGAAAAAGTTAAAGTTCCTTTCATCAAAAAAATACCTTTCTGCTAAGATAAGCTTCTATTATGCACTTAGCGCCAGTATAATAAATGAATGCTGAGCTCTGATTTGTTTCTATGGGCAACAGAGACAGTCTTACTGTTAGACAGTTTTGATAAATGAGGCCCAATGAGTTTTTTTTTTATTTAGATCACTGCATGGTGCCTGATGTAAAGAATACATTCACCATAATTGATATCTCCAAAGAAAGGTCTGTGGTAACACTGAGCCAGTCAGGAAAACTATATGAGTGCAGCTCAGAAGGCTTTAGAGTTATAATTAAAGCTCTAGAGGCAATAAATTAGTATTTATGCAACATAAGTAATTCAATGTATTTTCAAAATTATTCAATGTTTTATGTAGATCAATGGAATATGCAAACTGTTAAATGATGTTCATATAAGCATACACTTTAAATAGGTACTAATGTACTGTAAGTAAAAAATTGGAGGCCATGGAGATTTATCTATCTTTTATAAAATTTTGTCATTAAAGAGTTTACAGCTTTGTAGATTTGCCAAAGATTTTAGTCTCTGAAAGTCATTGTTTTTTTGTTTTTTTTAACCCGTGGTATATGAGATGTATTCAGCTCCCACATTGTAAACCAAATTTTGGAGGGATAACCAATATTACAAAAGCAAGTGCTATGTGTTACCCATATACTAGTAAGGCCACATTAAGATGTGAAATCCCACCTGGAGACAGCATGTACTACCCATCCACTAGTGAGGGTAGATTTATCTGTGAGATCCCACCTGGAGATAGCATGTACTACCCATCCACTAGTGAGGGTAGATTTAGCTGTGAGATTCCACCTGGAGATAGCATTTACTATCCATCCACTAGTCTCCACTTCTCCACTAGTGAGGACACATTTAGCTATGATATCCCACCTGGAGACAGCATACACTACCCATCCACTAATGAGGGTACATTGAGCTATGAGATCCCACTTGGAGACAGCATGTACTATCCATCCACTAGTGAGGGTACATTTAGCTATGAGATCCCACCTGGAGACAGCATTTACTACCCATCCACTAGTGTCCACTAGTGAGGGCATATTTACTGTAGCTATGAGATCCCACCTGGAGACAGCATACACTACCCATTCACAAGTGAGGGCACATTTAGCTATGGGATCTCACCTGGAGACAGCATACACTACACTACATGTACTACTCATCCACTAGTGAGGACAGATTTAGCTATGAGATTCCACCTGGAGACAGTATGTACTACCCATTCGCTGGTGAGGACACATTTAACTGTGAGATTCCACCTGGAGACAGCATGTACTACCCATCCACTAGTGAGGACACATTTAGCTATGAGATTCCACCTGGAGACAGTATGTACTACCCATCCACTAGTGAGGACACATTTAGCTATGAGATCTCACCTGGAGACAGCATACACTACCCATCCACTAGTGAGGGCACATTTAGCTATGAGATCCCACCTGGAGAAAGCATACATTATCTATCCACTGGTGAGGGCACCTTTAGCTACGAGATCCCCCCCGGAGACAGCATGTACTATCCATCCACTAGTGAGGACACAGGTACCTATGAGATCCCACCTGGAGACAGCATTTACTACTCATCCACTAGTGAGGATAGATTTAGCTATGAGATTCCACCTGGAGACAATATGTACTACCCATTCGCTGGTGAGGACACATTTAGCTGTGAGATTCCACCTGGAGACAGCATGTACTACCCATCCACTAGTGAGGACATATTTAGCTATGGGATCTCACCTTGAGACAGCACACACTACCCATTCACTAGTGAGGGCACATTTAGCTATGAGATCCCACCTGGAGAGAGCATACATTATCCATCCACTGGTGAGGGCACCTTTAGCTACGAGATCCCCCCCAGAGACAGTATGTACTACTAATCAACTAGTGAGGACACAGTTACCTATGAGATCCCATCTGGAGACAGCATTTACTACTCACCCACTAGTGAGGTTAGATTTAGCTATGAGATTCCACCTGGAGACAGTATGTACTACCCATTCGCTGGTGAGGACACATTTAGCTGTGAGATCCCACCTGGAGACAGCATGTACTACCCATCCTCTAGTAAGGACACATTTAGCTATGGGATCCCACCTGGAGACAGCATACACTACCCATTCACTAGTGAGGGCACATTTAGCTATGAGATCCCACCTGGAGAGAGCATACATTATCCATCCACTGGTGAGGGCACCTTTAGCTAAGAGATCCCCCCGGCGAAAGCATGAACTAACCATCCACTAGTGAGCACACAATTACCTATGAGATCCCACCTGGAGACAGCATTTACTACTCATCCACTAGTGATGACAGATTTAGCTATGAGATTCCACCTGGAGACAGTATGTACTACCCATCCACTATTGAGGACACATTTAGCTATGAGATCCCACCTGGAGACAGTATACACTATTCATCCACCAGTGAGGGCACATTGAGCTATGAGATCCCACCTGGAAAAAGCATACATTATCCATCCACTGGTGAGGGCACATTTACCTATGAGACCCCACCTGGAGACAGCATATTCTACCCATCCACTAGTGAGGACAAATATAGCTATAAAGTCCAATCCACAGTCAGTAAAGGTACACTGGCATTGCAGACAACAACATTCAACCACATGGAGCTGGACACTAGAGTTAACTACAGCTTAAAAAACCTTAACACATTTAACCTCAGGCTATTGCAACACCACGGTACTAGATGAAATATTTAACAAGTATAATGCCTTAGAAACACCCTGTGCAAATCTTTTTTCCCTAGCAATATCTGAATTGCTTTTTAAGGGTTAAATCTTAAATCCTAATGAGCTAGTTAGTATTAAAACTGTTTCATCTGGGATCCTATTTATGGGTGGCCATTGTAGATTCATACTGTTCTTAAACTGGGATCAGTACATGTGAACTAACTAAAAGGGTTCTTCACTCTGGACAATTTAATTTTTTAGAGGAGTGTCCTAAAAATGTTGATGGCAGAGAGTCCTGCCTTCGCGTCCTCTACCAATCCATTGAAATCAGCAGTAGATCCTTGTACCAAGTGTTCAATTTTGCAGTAACACCACTACAAGTAAAGTGAAGCTTTGCATGGTGCTTATTGAAACCAGTGGGCTATCAATTTATTACACAGACATGCTGGGTCCTCCAGAGAGCAAGGAACTCTTCATAGCCATTCTTGACTGGTTAGTTGATTGGAGCCCTAAATGATGGACCTTCGCTTTAAACTTAGAATGTCCTAAGGGTATATTTACATAGAGCAGACTTGTTGGAGAAGTTTCATACATCTGAATGGGATTGTTCACAAGATGTTTTTTGACTAGGATTTTAATAGTTACTATTTTCTTATTTCTGCTATGTGATCATATGAGGAATTGCTGCAATGATTCCTATTCTGGTACCTAATGTTTGATTTTCTCCTACAGTGTCCTTTTTTTCTAACATAATATGTAAATTTTAAAAAATTATATTGATAGAATATTCCTAAAGGAAATTACAGAATTTACAATTTAAATGAATCTCTTTTTATTTTTGCATGACTATGCCCGGAGTGTGTAGGTAATTTAATCATGATGTTACATAAAATAATTTCTCAAGGCCTATGGTAAAATAGATTTTAGGTCTTATCAATCATCACTGCTCCTCACTATTATTACTGCATCTCTTTCCAGAGCACAGATAATGCTTTAGAAGATGCATTGAAGTGTAAATATTTCAGTCATTTTAGTTAAGCCACTTATAGTGTATTGATTTATAGACCATACTTTACAATTGTAATATTAATGGTCAATAAGTGCTGTGCATGCATTTTAAAAATAACTAACATAAAAGGGCAGCTTAAATATGAAATAATTACATTTTAGTAGATATGTAAAAGGGCAGTAAAATGGGTTCAACCCATGGAAGAAGTCCAAGGAAGAAAACACAAAATCTAACGAATATAACATTTTGGGGTCATAAGATTTATAATGAATTTCAAAGTGTAAACCTCTTTTTCAGTTAAAAAAAACATAAGCTTTACAATAAATAAATTGTTGTTGTTGAGAGTAAAACAGTAATTCTCAAGTAGGAGAACCAGGAACTTTTTATCAGGAAAACTGGTAAAAAGGTACCAGATAATAATATACTGTACATGATAACAGACGTAGATTGGCTGCATGTAAGTAATGTAATGTATATAATGAGGCTCTTATCATTTTAAAGAACTATTTTAGATTGTATAAACATGTATAAATGTTCTGTTTGTTCCATTCTGCTAAACCCTAGAGTTATTATCATTACTGTGAAACCACATCTTTATAACTTTTTTAAAGTTTTAGTACTTTAGTACACATTAAATGCACTTAAAACAAAGAATTCTGAAATGCAGTATATTGTGAATGTCAGCATAACAATGACAGGCATCCTGTAAAGTTTTGCCTCTGCTAAAGGAGTTGTCTCATTACAAGCTCTCAGCCTAAGTCAGTGAGCCTGGCAGTTGATTTGAGGGGTGGGCTTCTTGTCTGCCTCTTCTCCTCCCTCTTCCCCCCTCCCCTCAGCACACAGAAAGCTCTCCTCCATAACTTCTATAGGGGGCGGATGGGGGGTTTGCTGCCAGAGTTAACCCTGTGTGTGCCTGCCTAGGTCTGCTGCAGCTCTTGCTGCTCGTCTACACAGTCAGGAGACAGGAGAGGGCTGATCTATGAGTGTGGAGCAAGTTTTCCTATACCCCCTGCTTAGCATACAAATCTACAAATCTGCACATCTCCAGGAACAAACAGACCCTGTCAGAACAGACACAGGGCAGCTGTGAAGTGTTACTATACTCAGGATGTGTCACTAGTACACCAGAGCATGAACCCTTCACATGCCCCCTGATCTGTATAGTATTAGTATAGTTACAGCTCCACAGACACATCATGATTATAGTAACACACAGGGTCACTGCTGTCACATCTATCTGTGTAGAGAGCAGGAGGAAGCAGGCACACACAGGGTTAATCCAGGCAGCACGGCCACAGAAGCCAGAGACCTCCCCCTCCCTCCACTACAGAAGCATTCTGTGCAGGAGGGGCTCTCTGCTCTGACCTGTATTCAGAGGCTGATGAGTCATACAGACCTGACAGCCAGTGAGATAAGGATCAACAGGTCGGCTACTATAGAGATTTGAGAAGCTGATGTACTCCTACTAACAGGGCTTACTCAAAATAAGTAGGACATTTGTAATGAACATATATTGCAAAGCTGCTTGTTTTTTAAGGATCTTTTAATTAAAACCCAATCATTGTAGCGAGACAACCCCTTTAAGTTAAAATTGAGGACATCAAAGGTTTTATAAGACCTGTGTCCTTTGTGACAACCATTAGCACAATGTGAAGGTGTCAGAGGGTGGGCATTGATGGGCTAGTAGAGAGATGCAATGATGGCTATTGACTACATCATCTAGGGCTATTTTTACACTTTTTCTTTTCGACGAAAAAATCCATCATGGATCCACGGCAAAAATCTGAGGCAATACTCTCAGATTTCTGTAGCAGGTTTTTGACTTTACATGCAGTGGATTTTGCTGCAGTTTATGGACAGAAATTAGCCCTATGAAATGAGGCTAATCCTCTCCCTGCCTACCTGCTGCAGTTTCTGACACTGAATCCACATGGAAACCATGCAAAAAAAGGAATATGTCAGTTATTTATTTTTTCACATAATGTGAATTTCATATTCACGAGTGGAAAAATCCATGCTGTAGAGTTCTATGGTGCAGATTTCTGGGCCAAAATTTGCACAAATTCCTCTGGAAGTCCATATTACATTGCTCCATGTGTGCATGCCTCTAGTATAAACTGGCAGCATGAGATGTATCTCCAATCTTGGCACCTGTGGAGGGAGCTCTGTTCCTGCTGCTGATTAGTATTATGTATGTATCCATCAAAGAGCACAACAAAAACCTCACTCATAACAGGGAATAAGGGTCATAGAGGTTATTGATATGTAGGCTCAAATTATATATCCTAATGGCCTTATATGTTCCTTTATTAATTCCCCAAAACAGCCATTAAAGAGTTTTTTTTTTTTTTTGCCACAGACTTGTTGTTTAATACAACTCAAATGTCTGATGATGATCCAATCTCTCGATCACCCGCCTTAGAAGAGATAATTCCAATATTTTTAGCAGAGTGATAGACAAGCATGTAATGAGAGATACTGAAATGTATAAGGGAATGTTGGTTTTATATCTCCAACTTATTAAACTGGAGAATGACCATGCATAGGAACCATAAGAACTTCTCCACTGGTAATACGGGTTTGGGCATTACCATTGTGGGAGTTCCACTTCAACCAATCACTATATGATAAATATCTGTAGCATGAAACTCATTTAACATAACTTACCAGAAAATCTATTAAAATGCTCCTAACAAAATCTGTCAGGCCAATTATCAGCAGTTTGTTTTCATTTAGGTATTAGGATGTAAATTCACTGCCTGTCCAGAAATACATTTCTCTTTTCAGATCACAGTTTACAATTGTATTTTGATTTTGTCCCCCAAAGGTATTAGCTTGGCTCATTCTGTTCTTTGCTAAATCAATAACAAATCACACAAAAGTACTTTTCAAGACTAGTATTTAAATGGATTAGTTAAATATTTGTTTTATATATTCCTTATGAGAATATATTACTTATGAGAGGCAAGGGAATCTGCAAAAATTATCTGGATTTTAAGTGAATGTGGAATTTCCTGTTGTTGAGCTAGACTGAATCTACATTAAAGCATTTCAGCCTTTGTCAATAATGCTGGAAAAATGTATTTTAAAAAAATTATATATCTACAAAACTGCATATGATAGTCATATGTAGCTTTTGCATTTTGTGAATAAAAAGTGTGCCTTTAAAAAGAAATTTGCTACCATCAATATAGTACAGAGATGGAATCTCTAATACCGTCCAATAAATTCTAATGATTTGATGCCCAATCTTATGCTAATACCTTCTCAGCTGGCTGATGAGCTCCCCCTAGGTTCAGAAAAATGTAAAAATGGCATTTATCAACGTATCATATAGTTCAATAAAGTAAAAAAGTAGTTTATTCTTCGTAGACATTTCTTATCTCTAAATTTAAAGAGAGGGAAGGGTGTAGTCATTATTGTGAAATTAGAAACAGAATTTTCCTTTAAGTTTTCACAGTGCAGTCCAAATAAGTCTAGTCCAATAGAAACATATACATGCAGAAGTAATATACTAGAGCTAAAAAAGCATATTATAGTTATGATACTATAACATTGATGAGATCACAATGGGCATTAAATAGTCTCAAAAAAAATGGGAATCTCGCAAGAGAACAGAGAGTGACTTTTGATCACTATATTTACTATTTTGCCATAGGCAAACTTAAACTCTATCAGTTCTCAATCTATAAAACACTAAAACGTAACTTTTATTATGTATAACACTTAACCTCTATACACACTGTTTAAAAACCTCATTTCTAACCTCTCAATGTATCCCTTTCTACTTCTGAAGGAAGGAATAACTCCTTTTCTATTATCAAGTCTGGTGGAACACCACCTATTAACAGGAAAACCTTATATATACAGTGATTTACTAACTCCAGTAAGGGATCCCAAGCATCCTACTTGGGCAGTCATCCCTAATCTAATGGACATGAAACATATACAGTTTCCTTGTGATACTCTCTGCAGTGGGTGACATTTGTAGACAGAGGTGAGAAATCACAATTTAAAATGTCATGCCTGACCTCCCCAACATGTTTCACCAGCTAAACTGGCTTCATCAGGGGTTAGAGGTCCGGTCCTTATATGTTTCATGCCCATTAGATTAGGGATGACTGCCCAAGTAGGATGCTTGGGATCCCTTACTTTTTAAGTCTCCAAGGCATATGCATTTTCAGAACAAATCATCTGTTTTGCAGAATGGCTTATTTTATATCTAGAGGGTAGTATGCATAAGAATAATTATTTCACTGTACTTGTCAAATATTCATGTATTAATAGCAATGAGAGAAGCTTGCAAAATATGACACAAATCCATACGTACCTTTGTTAAATCCTGGAGGGATTTGCTCCACACCTTGCAAAGTTCTGCTGGTATGTATGAATAGATTCCCTGAAGCCATTTTACACTAAGTGGAGACACCATACAAGGGTCGATGGATTCTTCAATAAGCCTGTAATATCTACAGAATGAAAATGCAGTGTGAGAACAGTTTCAAAAGCTTTGCTGTTCCCTCAGCAGATATTATGAATAGAAAAGATTTCCCTTTTATCAAAGTATGTGACACCCTAGTTAAAAAAAAAAACTGACATGCTCTGCATCCTGTCAAAACCTTGTGCTGGGAGATGTCAGAAATTAGCGTATAATAACAGTGATTCTGAATAATACAGTTAAGCCTATGATAACAAACCGACTTACTATTCCCTTGATTAATGTTCTTCACAGTAAGTGATGCCTCGATTTCAGCCATTCTAAATTAAGCTAATTATTTCTTCAACCTGCTGTCAATTAGGTTCAATTTTGCAATATTAACAAGTTTAAACTTAAACAGAATTTGAATAACAGAATTGTTAAAATCCTTTTAGAGGACATATGCTAATTGAAAATTTATGAAAACACAATTTGAATTTTCCTTTGGAGCCCAAAAGCTAAAGTGGACTATTTAGTGCTTGATACATTCTTGCATGTGCAGGATTCTACAATATAATATAAATACAATAAATATTGTAATTTCTGCATTTGACCATAAATAGTATGTCAAATATTAAGAAAACATATTCATAAATGCTTCATTCTTAGCATACTAGTTTCCAACCTGCAACGCCTCAGCTTTAGCAAAAGCAGTTCTTAGCATGTCCTAACAGCTGTTTTGCAACAGCTGGAAAGTGACAGATTAAAGGACTATGATTTTGTGTAATCATATAATGTTATGATTATGGTCATCTTATATTGGATTTCATTTGTATGCATTCTTTAAAGCAGATCTGTCAGCTTAATATGCTGACCTAATGTAGGAGCAGTATATCGCAGCTACAGGTCTGTACTACTACTAGCCAACAATGGCACAAAATATATTGTGGTGTTTGGCTAAGAGAAGTGATGAAAAAAATATAGCAGACCCATATCTATGAGTCTGCTATATTCATACGGGGAGCCCTCTCCCGGCCCTCCTTGGTGTTGATTGACAGGTTGTATGTATATACAGCAGCTTGTCAATCACCACAGTGAGGTGCTGAGAGAGTCGGGGGGAAGTTTTTCTCACATGCACACAGAAAACTCATGACTAAGTCTTCTGTAATCCCTCATTCCTCCTATTAGCCAAACACTCTAACACTTTTTTTTTTTGCCATTTTAGCTAATAGAATTAAATAGAACAGCCTATTCAGCTGACAAACCCACTTCAAATAAACCAAAATTTCATTTCATTCTTGTAGAAATAACTTTTTGTAAACTTATAGGATCCCCATGATGATCCCTCGAGAATAGTGTTGAGCGATTACGTTGGCTATCGACATCGGTAGTCGACAGTCGGCACCCATCGACAAGGTTTTTCAAAAGTGAGCAGTCGATTCTGAGCGATGCCCATTAAAGTCTATGGGCGAGCAACAACCCCGTCATTCTTACACCCAACCAGGGCTGGAGAAGCTGGAATTAACAGCCACAACAGTCAAATGGATACCTGCTACATCTTATGCACAACACTTAGCTATAAAAGCCACAGAAAAAAAGTCCACACACCATTCACTATCCCTGTCTTGTACCACAGCCTGACTCTTTAAACCTGCATCACCCACAAATTAAAAAGTTGCCAGAAAATCAGTATTAATTGAACCATCATTTTACTTGAACTGGACATTGAATATCCCTGTCCTGGAACGCAGCATGACCCTAAAAACCTGCATGACCCCCACATTTAAAAAGTGCCGGAAAAAGGAGTCTTTCAACCACCATTTTAGTTGAACTGGACATTGACTATACCTGTCCTGGGCCACAGCATGAGCCCCAAACCTGCATGACCCCACATTTAAAAAGTGCCGGAAAAAGGAGTCTTTCAACCACCATTTTAGTTGAACTGGACATTGACTATACCTGTCCTGGGCCACAGCATGAGCCCCAAACCTGCATGACCCCACATTTAAAAAGTGCCGGAAAAAGGAGTCTTTCAACCACCATTTTAGTTGTCACTGGACATTGAATATACCTGTCCTGGGCCACAGCATGAGCCCAAACCTGCATGACCCCCACATTTAAAAAGTGCCGGAAAAAGGAGTCTTTCAACCACCATTTTAGTTTCACTGGACATTGGACTAACCTGTCCTGGGCCACAGCATGAGCCCCAAACCTGCATGACCCCCACATTTAAAAAGTGCCGGAAAAAGGAGTCTTTAAACCCCCATTTTAGTTTCACTGGACATTGACTATACCTGCCCTGGGCCACAGCATGAGCCCCAAACCTGCATGACCCCCACATTTAAAAAGTGCCGGAAAAAAGGAGTCTTTCAACCACCAGTTAAGTTGAACTGGACATTGACTATACCTGTCCTGGGCCACAGCATGACCCATGGCCGGAGTTAACAGTGGGTGCGGTCAAAGCCCAGGCTGGCGTCCGTCCACTATTAACACGCAGGTCAAAATGCCCTGATGACGCAGCAACGAAAACTGTCGTGCTGAAGCAGAGTGCGGAAGGCGGAAGTGTGAGAACTCCAGCTTCTCTGTACACAGTCAAATACCTGGGTAGCGCTTGCCCCTCCTTATGAGTGTGTACCAATTTATCTTCACTTGTAAATAGTGGTGGTTAACGCTCCTGTTACAACATGGTGCCCTTTATCTTGTCATTCTTTTTCTCATTTTACTACAACGTGCTGGAGGAAATGGTCTCTGTACTTTGTCTCTGTCGTGCTCAATCCATGTGCTCTGAATACCTACATCTGGTCAAGTTTCTCTGTACTCCCATGTACAATTCAGAGTAATTTTATTACCCGCTATTTTGTACATGCAAGTTTTTAAGTACTTTAATTCTAGAAAAACATAATTTTAAAATAGGATGGAATCCCACCATGTCTTTGTTTCTCTTTTTTGTTCATTGTATTAATGGGTTGTCTCAATTACAGGATTGATAGCTATGTTAAAGATCTTACAAAAAAGAGTCATTTTGCAATATGTGTCCATTAACAGTGTCCTACCTATTCCTGTTTTGACAGCACCATCACCCTTGAGCCACTCTTGACAATTGTGAAGAACAAATGTCTGTTAGAAACAAATTTTTGATGGACCTGTAGTTAGCTGCATGTCACGCAAAATCCCCAAATTCAAGCATGCCCTGGCACTTGGTATTGTGAGAACAAATGTCTGTGAAACAACTTTTAGAATAGGCTGTAGTATGCTGCATGTTCACAGCAAAATGCCCCAAAAATTCAAAGCATGACCTAGCCACTTTGGACAATTGTGAAGAACAAATGTCTTTAGAACACGTTTTTTAAATAGGACCTGTAGTATTGCTGATTTCACAGCTACATGACCCAAAAAATTTAAAATGACTCTCAGCCACTGTTAAAAATTGTGAGGGAGAAATGCCACTTAGAAGCCCATTTTGTTACAAAGGACCATATTATAGCTGTATCTCACAGCAACATGACCCCAAAAAATTATAATATGACTTCTCAGCCACTATTAAAAATTGTTGAGGGAGAAATGCCACTTAGAAGCCACATTTCTGTTCCAAAGGACCATAATTTTTGCTGATCTCACAGCAACATGACCCCAAAAAATTATAAAATATGACTTCTCAGCCACATATAAAAATTGTGAGGGAGAAATGCCACTTGAAGTCAATTTCTGTTCCAAAGACCATGATTATTGCTGTATCTCACAGCAACATGACCTCAAAAACCATTGACAATGCGAAAACTTCTTAGATAAATGAGTAAATGGAATACGGTGTTGTCATGAAACCTTGCAGTCTTTTACAGTCTCCTCACAGCAAAACCAGCAAAATGAACTGTTGGGAAAAGAGAATAAAAATTGCAGTAAGAAATGATTATTTTAAAAAATAGTTTTCAAGAGGACCATTTCTGTTTGAAAAGGAATGTGAAGTAGACTGGCAACTCATCGGTGACCTCGGAATTGGGCACAACATCATCAGAGATCCATGCCTGATTCATCTTGATGAAAGTCAACGATCCACATTATCTGTGGAAAGCCGGATGCGTTTGTCTGTAATGACTCCTCAGCTGTGCTGAAGGTCCGCTCAGATATGACGCTGGCTGCTGGGCAGGACAACACCTCTATGGCGTGACGAGCCAGCTCGGGCCATTCGTCCATTTTGGATACCCAGAAGTCTATTGGGTCCGGAACACATGCAAAAACATCGGTGTTGAGCGCAGATAGTCGTGCACCATGATCTTAAGCTGATCTCTGTGTGTTGGATGTGTGCCCTGCATTGCATGCGTTGGTGAGGTGGTAAACAAAGATTGCCAGAGGTCACCCATTAGGCTTCTGCCACCTTGCCTGCTGCTGCAGCTACGCCTACTTGGCACTCTACTGCTGTCACGTCGCTGATGTTGTTCCACCGTGACATTTGGGGAACGTGAAGCAGACGCAACAGATGTCTCCAGTTGATCAATCAGCAAGGTCTCCATTTCCTGCACTTTACTTTATTTGGGTGGGTGGAAGGAAGTGCTGATTTTTGTTTTGTACCGGGGATCCAGGAGGGTGGCACCCAGTAATGTTGTTCATTTTGATGGCCTTATTGCGAGGATCATGTTGAGGAAATGGAGCATCAAGCACTCATGTGAGAGATGGAGCCTTGATTTCCCAAGCCTCTGGGTCGAGGGCACTAGCAAACTGATCTTCCTCATCTTCCTCCTCCGCCTCAAATTCGCGCCAACCTCTTTCCAGGCAGGGACGTCGGTAACATCGGTTTAGGAATATCCCTCCTCCTCCTCGCTGCCTCGGCACAGCTTCAGCAAGCCTGACTTGCCTGAGATGATGCACCCTGAGAGCTGATGCGCCATTGCACTAGCTCTGGACACCCGAACAACTCTGCTAAGAAGACCGATGAAATTGTGAAAACCGTCGGGCCTTGTGGATTTTGACGGAGAGAATGATCCGTGTCCGCATATGTGATCAGTTCTCCTCACTCCGTCGCTGGCGGGACCTGTTGTTTAGAGTGTGTCAACGATTCGTTCACAGAACTTATGATCACCACATGCTCATTTTGCTGACATGGGCATTGTCCGCCACTGACCATTTTTGGTGGTTCTTCAAAACTGGAAGGATGGTGCGCAGAGCTTTTCACCTGCCTCCAACTATCGGTGGTTAAACACCCGAGGTCCGTACCGGTGCTTGTCAGGGCATGTGTTCACTTAGTAACTGCGTAATGGCATGCGCTGCTGCCACAATCGCTGCGAGCATGTGGAGGGTGGAATTCCCAGCGTGTTGCAATGTCAAACAATGAGACGGCTTGACGGGGAGGCCGAGCTGACGCTGCAACGGCAGCCAGGCGGGACGACTGCAGGGTGAGCGAACGGCGGAAGGTGCGAAACTCAGACCTCGAGCCTTCTTCAGCAGGCTGTCAGGCCCGTGTGGTAGCTCTTTAGAAATTTCTGGACGACACAAGGTTTATGACATGATGCCAGGCAAGGATGTGCTCCAAGCCTACCGATCTTAGGGCGGCCAGCAGATTCGGCCCGTTATCGCACTCCACCTGCCTGGCACAAGGTTCATTGTCACCCAAGCCTGACGCTCGGTCTCGTTGCTTAGAGCCGTCCTCAGCTCCTGACCTGTGTGTGGACGGTCTCCAAGGCAGATTCCACTCAACACGGCCTGGTGTCGCGGGGCACGTGATGCCACCAGAGGACCTTGGGGGAAAGAGCCCTGCACCATCCCTGCGGTTTTTGAAGTGAGCGTAGTTGCGCCCGAGCCTGAGAGCCACCGTCACCCCCAGAGGACATCCAACCCAGCTACCCAGTGAGCTGTCACAGAGATATTGCGGCTTGGCCATGCTTACTAGCATGTGTCGGTGGTGAGATGACTTTTACGGACAACAGATGCAGACAAACGCGCTGAAATTAGTAGATGGACCACGTGGCTGGCCAGGGCAGGGACGGGCTTTTCTGGCAATTAAATGCCTGCTCGGCAATCTGTATTGGGGGCAAGCGGGGCCATGTACGTGGCGGAAAACCATCTGGTGTCCACCAGAGGAAAGGCAACATTTCCAATGGCCAAACGCCTGGCATGAGAACATTCAGGCTTTTTTGGCTTTGGGATGTTTTGGGTTAAAGTGTTTCTTCTGCTCCAAACCGGAAGACAGAAGGTGGCTGCTAGACTGGCCGCTGTACGGCCGTGTGCAGGTCGTTCAAAAAATGGAAATGCGGGGAAGGTGATGGGGGTAGGATGGGGTCTCTGGTGGTTGCTGGTGGTACTGGGCGATGGTGGAGGCTGAAGCGGAGGCTGATCCCTGATTTGACTCATGAGAGAATGTGCAGCTGAGGAACGCTTGGTGGTGGCGGAGGAGGCGGAGACAGAGGGTTGTGACAGTGTTTGGAGGCCGGGTCGGTCTGGCCTTTTTTGGCCAAGTGTTCCTCAATTTCAAACTCATGCATTCGCTGCATGTGAAATAGAAATGTTGGATGGCTGCGTGCTAAGAACTTAAGGTTCTTTGTCCTCTACTTATGCGTTGACCGGCAAAGGATGGCATATGACATCGATGGGTGAATCTGATGATTGCTCAAAGAAGGCCCTGGCTTGAGAGGTCCTGGACCTTTTTGACGGCGATAAGCGAGGAGCGGGATTTTCGATGAGAGTTGCTGGCGGTTTCTTATCAGCGGTCTTCTGCGACCGACCTCTCCCTTTTTGTGGCGGGTCGCGTATTGACACTAACCCCATCGTCTTCCTCCTCGTCCACTGATGAAGCGCTCTCAATCACATGATGCTGAAAAGACCATGATGGATCAGCATAGTCGTCATCATCATCTTCATCAACACAGGTGACTTGGTTCCTGACTTTCTGCATCCTGATAGCTGCGGGCTACAAGCAAGGGGCACTGCAAGGCGTTGCGGACCGCCGGGATTTTTGCCTGATTGACCGGCTTCCTTCACCTCCTCTGATGGCATCTGTATACTGGCCGTCAGAGCAGAATAAAATTCATCCTCTTGATCTTTTAACATGCCTTCTGACCCCTAACCGCATTTGTCATCTAAAGGGTCTTCAGACAATGGATTATCTCACAGTGGTGGGTCACGAGTTGACATGTTGGGTGCTTCATGTTGGGACGGATGCTGATGATGCTGATGAATGACATTTTGTGGCCGTGACGCGAGGACCGAGGAGGGTATGATGCTAGATGCAGGTTGCATTAAACCACTGACGGACAGATTGGCGACGAATGTTTCGTTACTGAGATTCACGGGCCCTGACCCAGCGATGGACAGGCCTGACGGTTCCTGCAACTGGACGATCGTGGCATGGTGTTGTCGCCAGCACTGGAAGGAGCACCTTCTCTCGTACCTTACCTCCATGTAGCTACCCACCTCTATGCTCGCCTTACCACCGCATTTTCGCTCCATGTTCAGAAATATAAAAATTTTGAGAAGGTATGGAATAGTTTTGGAAAGTCTCTTATTAAAAGACGGCAAATCACAGCTATCTCAAATCCCTCTAATCCAAAACAAAATTGTGGATTCAAATTTAACTGCAAGGTGTCTATCAAAACAAATCGGACTGGGCAAAAAGTCCAAAAAAACCGTATTTGTATCTTTTGGTATAATAAATCGGGTATTTTTATGCCCTTTCAATTCCACCTGTGGTGAAATATAGAATTGCTGTTTAAGGATTTACGTAGATGCTGCAGTCACATGAAAGTGCCTGGGTGCAGCAAAAGTCAAAAAAACACGTAACTGTTATGTTTTGATATAATAAACGGTATTTTTGCACACTTTCCAATTCACCTGTGGTGAATATAGAAATTGCTGTTTTAAGATTTAAGTAGACTGCTGCGTCAATGACACGGGTGCTGGTGTGCGCATAAGTACAAAAAACACGTAACTGTTATGTTTTGATATAATAAACGGAATTTTTTGCACTTTCCAATTTCACTGTGGTGAATATAGAATTGCTGTTTTAAGATTTACGTAGATGCTGCGTCAATGAACAGTGCTGGGTTGCGCAAAAGTCAAAAATCACGTAACTGATTTGTTTTGATATAATAAACGGTATTTTGTTGCACCTTTCATTCACTGTGGTGAATATAGAATTGCTTTTTTAAGATTTAAGTAGATTATGCGTCATATGACCAGTGTGGGTGCGCAAAGTCAAAAAAACACGTAACTGTTATGTTTTGTATAATAAACTGTAGTTCTTTGCACATTTCAATTCACCTGTGGTGAATATAGAATTGCTGTTTTAAGATTAACGTAGATGCTGCGTCAAATGAACAGTGCGGGGATGCGCAATAACGTCAAGAAACACGTAAGACTGTTACCCGCCCCCGTTATGTTTTGTTATAATAAACGGTATTTTTTGCACCTTCAATTCACCTGTGAGTGAAAATAGAATTGCTGTTTTAAGTTTAAGTCAGATGCTGCGTCATGAACAGTACTGGGTGCGCAAAAGTCAAAAAACACGTAAACTGTTATGTTTCTTACGATACACGGTATTTTTTTGCACTTTCAAGTAACCTGTGGTGGAATTATAGAATTGAGCTGTTTTAAGATTTACATAGTTGCTGCGTCAAAAAGAACAGTGCGGGTGCGCAAAGTCAAAAAAAACGTAACTGTGATGTTTTAGTACGATACACGGTATTTTTGGAACAAACAAACCTGTGCTGGATACAAGATTGCTGGTTTGTAATTTAAGTGCAAGGTGGATATATCACTAGTCAGCTGGTAGCTGTATGGGTAAAATTGAACAACTATCTGAATGATATACTGTTAATAAAAGTGGGTAGTTTTGAGCTAACAATGAGACCTGCTGATTACTAGAAATATGTTTATCCATTATAAGTTCAGTCTGCCCATATCCAGGAAATATTGCAAATAGCAAACTGTTAATAATATAAGATATTCCACTACAATGTTACACTAAGTCTGGCTCTACTTTATCCAGTGTTCGTTATAGATAGAGCTTGACTGTGTTCGCCCGTAGGCCCCCCCCCCTCCTCACAACGCCCGTGATTTACAGTGGTTAGATTGCTGCTTTAAAAATTCTCTAGTAACTATATAAATTGTTCAAATCCCTAATTCTAACTAAATGGAAGGAATCACAGCTATAGTAGAGGTTTCTCTGTGCAGAAATAGGACTATTTGTTGAGCTTTGGCCACGGCGAAGCAGGTCCTATCCTATGAGAAGTGAGAGACAATGAGGCTGAAACAGGAAACGCTGTTCTATGTAAAACGGCGGTTCATGGGATTTTTCCAGCCAATCGCAAACCATACACATCCCAGGTCATGACGGTTCGCCAACACATCTCACCCTGCTCTATTCTGTAATCTGATTTGCAGGCCGCCAAAAATTTACAGGAAGCGCGAAAAAAAGGCTCGATTCTTAATGATGATGCACAGATTTAACCTTTAATTATAGCATATTTTTTTTTTTTTATTTTTTTTATCTGGAAATTTCGATCACCATAAAAACCGTGCTGATTTCAACTTGTCGATAAAAATCGCTCAAACACTACTCATGATGCTCTATTTGTGAAGGGCACCAGTACCTCCTGCAGTAAAACAAGTCCACCACATGATGCTTCCATCCCCGGGTTTCACAGTTGGGATGGTGTTCTTAGGCTTCCAAGCTCTGTTTTCTCCAAACATTCCGATAATCATTATGGCCAAACAGTTCAATTTTAGTTTCCTCAGACCACAGGTCATGTCTTCAAAAATGTAGGTCTTTGTTCCTGTGGCTTTTTCAAACATAATCTGTTTTTTTATTGCTTCTTTTGGATAAGGGTTTTCCGGCAGAGGGCCTTTCACCCATTTTTGATACAGTACTTGTTTCATTGGAAAATGACACAAGCTTTCCAATTCACCAGCATCTTCAAAGGGGGTCATACTGTGTGAAGGTGTGTGCCATTTAAAGCCGGATCCTGGATCTAAATGAGAAAGTGGCAACCTGAATCCATTCCAAACATAGAAGTGAGTCGCTGCCAACTGAAAAAGCACTTATAGGGGTAGATGCTGGGGAGGATGACAGTACGGTGCAGGGACATGAGACAGCTAGCTGGCTAACAGTTAAAAAAAGAAAAAGGGGAAAAAAGTGTTAGGGACCCAAAATGCCTACTGCGAAATACCTCCCCGTATGCCCGAAAGGTGGGGAATGGGATACGAGCAGGGCAGACGGGGTGCTTGGTAGTTGGGGACTCCATTTTGGGGGACAAAAAGGGGCAAATGCAAAACCCACCGGGGATCATCGAACAGTATGTTGTTTACCCGGGCCCAAATTTTTCAATATCGTGGTCGGGTTTGAAGATTGTTTGGGTGGGGGCTGGTAAAAATCCACTTGCAGGTTCCATTTTGACAACAACACAAATTTAAAGGTGGGTCCAAAAGCTGAAGGAAAAGACCTTTTTTTTCAGAAAATACTACCTTACCAGGGGCCACACCAAGAGGCAGGGGGGAGATTAAGAGTGAATAAGGGCTCAAAAATTGGTGTAGGAAAGAGGAAATTTGGGTTTTTGGAAAACTGGCTGACTTCGTTTGGCTACAGACTCTATGCTAGGGATGGCTGCACCAAAACGGGAAGGGTGCAGCGATTGGGGGGGGCAAAATGGCCAAAAGTTGGGGACAGGCCCGGGTGCCCCTAGGGCAAAAACCCGGGGATTTGCACGGGGGGCCGCTGGGTCCGGGACGCCCGTTGGGGGGGCCCGGGGTTGCCCCACCTACCTATACTGCCCCACTATCTATATACGCCCTCCTACCCACCTTTTATACTGCCCCTGCCTACCCATAACTGCCTCCGGCCTGGCTATATACGCCCTGCCAAACCTTTTACTGCCCCGCCTGGGTATATACGCCCTGCCTGCTATATCTGCCGCCTACCCAAATACTTCCCTGCCCCACCTACCTATAAACGCCCGCCTACCTACCTATTACTGCCCCCGCCTACCTATATACACCCGCCTGCCAACCTATTACTGCCCTGCCTGCCCCACCTATATAATGCCCCCCCTACCCTTTCCCATATACTGCCCCTGCCTACCTATGTATCAGCCCCGCCTGCCTACCTATATACGCCCGCCTACCATAACAGCCTGCCCCGCCCACCTATTATGCCCCGCCTGGGTATATACTACCCCGCCTAAATATAACTCCCTGCCCGGGTATATACTGCCCTGCCTACTATATACTGCCCGTTTCCCAAAAAACTGGCCCCGCCTGCTATATATGCTCTGCCTGCCTTTTACTGGCCCGTCGGCTATAAACTGGGTCCTTCCTGGCTATAATGTCCTGCCTCCTATATACGCCCTCCCTGCCCATAAACGGGCTCTCCCCTACCTATATACTGGCCCTTTATACCCCTTGTTTGCCCTGCCCTAATATTTTCCCCTATATACTGCCCTCCCCCTCCCTTTAAAAATCCTCAACCTGCCCCCCCCTTTCTACCTATAAAACGGGCCCTCCCCTACCTAAATACTGCCCCCCTGCCTTAAAAACTCCCTTTTTGCCCTCCCCTATATATTTCCCTTTCCCCTACCTATAAGTGGCTCTGTCTGCTTATATACGGGGCCCCGGGCTTCCAAAAAAGGGGGCCCTGCCAAAACCTATATACTGGCCCTCCCTTACCATGAGTGGCCCTGTCTGCCTAAAAATACTTTTCCCGGGCCTGCTTATATACGGGCCCTACCTGTTTATATACGGGCCCCTCCTGGCTATTTAAAAGGCCCTGCCTGACAACTTACTGGCCCTGTTTTGCTAATTATTTACCGCCCTACAAGGGTTAATTTACGGGGGCGGGGCCCCTAGCTAACTGGCAAAATTACTGGGGCTGCCCAGCTAACGGCAAAATTACGGGGGGCCCCAAGCTACCGGGCTATTACTGGGGGCCCCCCACACCAAACCGGGCCTATTTTTACGGGGGAACCCCCAGCTACCGGGCCTATTTTAGGGGGGAAAGCCCCAGCTACCTGACTATTTTACTGGGGGCAGCCCCAGCTACCTGACAAAGTTACTGGGGGGCAGCCCCAGCTCCCTTGCTATTTTAGGGGGGAAACCCCAGCTACCGGCTAGTTACTGGGCACCCCCAGTCCCCGGGCCCTATTTTACTGGGGGCACCCCCCAAGCTACCGGGCCCTAGTTTAGGGGGGGCAGCCCCATTTCCCTTTGGCTAGTTACTTGGAAACCCCTTTGCAAACCCCCTGGAATTAAAAGGGGGCCCCGCCCCCAACCCCCCCCTCCCCCCAGTTGGCTATTACTGGGGGCACCCCTTTGCCCCCCGGGGGCAGTTTACGGGGGACCCCTTTTCCTACCAAAAAAAATTTAAAAAATGGGGGAAAAGGCTCTTTTTTTCCCCTAACTAATGGGATTCTATCTATTTAAAATGCCACAAAAACTAACTTTTTAAAAATTTTCCCAAATTTTTCGGGTTCTAACATCCCTGTTTGGGGAAATTTGAAAGGAAATGTGGTAAAGAGGGGGCTTAAGTGTATTTGTGGAAAATTTACGGGGACGAGTTTTCCCGGGAGAAGAAGACTTTGCATCTGTCCCGGGACAGAAAAAAAAATGGAAGGGAACAACAAATCGGGGAAGGAACTCATGGAGGTTTGGGCCAGAAGGAGAAAAAAAAGGAGAAGAGAACAACTCCCCATCAAGATGCGTTCCTGGAGTCCCTGCTGTCAGGGTTTATTTTTCTTCTTGTTGAATCATTTTTGTTTCATGTGAGGTGACCTGACACTGGTGTGGATTGGTGGGGTTGTAGGGTTATGTTTGGGGCCCAGGCCGGGGCAAACAATTGGTTGCCCTGGCCAAAAGGGTCAAATGGCGTTCCCCCCCACATAAAAAAAATTTGAGTTCTAAACCCCCCTTTCCCCTTTACAAAAAAAAAAATAAAAAAAAAAAGTTTCCTAAATGGATCACCCCTGTTAAGTTAAAATCCAAAATTATTAAAAATAAAAAATTTTTTCCCTATGTAACACCCGTAATAGAAAAAAAAAATAATTTTTTTCTAAAATTTTGGGTTTTTTTGGTTTTCACAATCCCCCAAAATTGAAGAAAAGTACATGTATCCCAAAATGGTGCCCAAAAAAAACTACCCAAAACCTGAAAAATGTTCCCTTTATAAGCCACAGAGGGACAAAAAAAAAATTAATTTTGGGTGAAAATTTAAAAAATAAAAAGTGTTTTTTTTTTTTTTTACAGTATAAAACATCAGAAAACCCACTATTTAGTATTGCCAACTTGAATCAACCTGAGAAAAAATAGAGAACACATTTTACATACCAAAGATTAAACGCTGTAAAAAAAAACAAAAAAAAACAAACGCAAAGTATGTTTTCTTTCCACATTTCACCCCACTTACAATCTTTTTGCAGTTTCCCAGTAAATTTTGTGGTACAATGAAGACACCATTAAAAGTAATCTTTGTCCCACAAAATAAAAGCTCTATATTTCTATGTAGATGGAAATATAAAAAGTTATGGAAGGAGGGAAAAAAAAAAATAAAGAGCCATTTTTATTTTTTGACCACTGTCGGGAAAGGGGTTTTTTAAGAGTATTTTTTTTTCCAGGGCAGAGGGGGTGGAATGGGGGGCCGCAGTGATGTATGATGGGAACCTTTTTAGGGCGCACCCACGGCACAGGCAAATAGGCGGTTTTCCCCCAGATTTTTTTGGGTTTCACCCGTCCCCAGGGCTGCGGGGGGGGCGGCTTTTCTCCCCATGAGCGGAAAAAAGCCCTCCCTCTCCAATTGAAACACTTTCTCCGCCGAAAACCGGACGGAAGATGGCCCTTAAGGGTTTTTGCTCCGGGGGCAAATGCCCCAACGGAAACCCCTTGGTGGGGCTGTTGAGGGGTTTTCCCAAGAGCACCATTGTGCCATTTTGGGCCCGGTTTTTTCAGCCGGTCCTGAAAAAAAAAAAACCCCAAACCGGTTGAAAAACCGGCCGAAAAACCAGGGGGACTGCCCAGGAAGGGGCCCCCCTTTTTAAACCAAAAACTTTTTCCAAAGGGCCAACACAATAATTTAAAAGTGTTTTGGATGATTCGTTTCCCTAGCCCGACAAGGGGACTTTTTTTTTTTTTGTGCGACTTTTTGGCCTTTTTGGGGGGCGGGTTGGGCCCCGGGGGTTCGGAAAAATTAGGTAGATCAAGCGCCGTTTTACTTTTGGGGGGGCCCGGGGGCTGTGCTGATATTGGAACTCCTGATTGGGGGTTTGGGGGTGGGGGGAAAAGGCAGACCTCCGGACCCCTGAGATGTCTTTGACTAATTGATTGTCGCTTATTCTCCCCCGCGCGTATAAATACGAATCGTATTGTACACGCGGAGCGGCAGATGTGGTTGTAAGTTTATAGTCGTCTATGTGAGCTATGGATTTCGTAACGGATCTGGGAGGCGCATTCCATGCAGTTTAAGTGCAGTTTGCCCTCCGAATATGCTCCTAAAATTAGCCGTGTGAGCAATTGCGTAAAGATATTTTTGGGTATGGATGTTATAAGATGCACTTGTGTTACTGTATATTGCTATAATGCATGTGTATATTGTATAGAAGGTGAATATATAAGGGGAGGGGTTCCATTGAGTGTATTTTTCTCTCAGCCTAGCCCGCTCTTCGAGTAAATGGTGCACTCAGCTTATGTCCAGCCTGCGTGATTTAACCTAGGGCATAGCTGGAGGAAGACCATCACTCCTGCTAGGGAAGCAGTGTTATTCGTGATACTTAAGACTTCTAGCCTACGCTAGGCTTATAGGATACAGTGGGGGCCTCTGTTCACAATGAATGATTAGTTCAGCTCACAGTTCAGCTAGAACAGCAGACTCACTGGCATCCGCTCCGGCTGTCTCTCTGCCTCCTCCACGTCCTGAAGGAATGGATTTTAATTGTGCTCTCGCCGCCCGGCCTTCTCTCCTATGCCAGAGTGGAGTTTAAGGGGGCGGCCAACTGGAGGGACTGATTTCCATACTCTCCCTGCATCGTTTGTGTACCACCGCTGCCTGCCCAGGAGAAAGCCCGACAGGGATGGATGGGCAGGCAGGAGTCCTCAGGCTTCTGATGATGCAGTGTTCTCACTGCGGACAGATAGACGGAGCAGCGCGCCGCTGGAGTGAAGGGGCAGGAATGGGTAATGTGGGCCAGGCAGTCCAGCAGCAGACACTGACTAAGTGCAAAAGGTAAGTGGGCCTGCGGTTTAGTGATAGGATAGGCCGGCGCGTGCCGGGGCCTGGACGCAGCATGCGCTCATACATCAAACAATAGCCTTCCAGTTTACTTCACTGAGGATGCGCGAGCAGTGCAATACTATTACTGGGCAACACGGCGTTCAGGCAAGGTGGCAGACCCGAGGGCGACCACTCCGTCCCGGGGACAGGCTCGGCGTACGGCCCTGGTATGTTCTTATGTCAGATTGTCAGTGTTGGCTTGTCACGGATTGTAAAGAAAAGGTGCAACCACATCTGGTCTCTGTGACGAGGGGTTTATCCTGGCACCGCGTGTGTCTTTATTCCGTGCTTGTGTGTAGGAGGCTTTCTATATGACAATTGGTGGACCCGTTAGATTACGGAAAAATTATTCTTCGTTCTATTCCAAAAACGGTACATTACTTTCATACAACCAATAAAAGCATCACATCTGTTATCTGTTCAAAAAGACTAGCAGGACGTTGGTTTGCATAACTGGTAAATACCTTAGGAGCGCGGCACGGCTTTTTGTAGGGACAGGAAGTAGCATGGACAGCCGGGGCCGGAAGTTATTTAACTTGATCTAATCAGTTATATAGTTCTAGTGAAACTTGCAGCATTGATGCAACGTCTTCATAGGGGATCCATTCCCTCCGGTTACAAAGGCACTGGCGGGTGCCTAGTGAGCCGGCCACAGGGTTTGTACCTGTGGGGGGAGGAGCACGGACCGTTGGTGTGCTGCAGACATTTAACACCGTTCCCTCTTCTAAACCGCCTTAATCGTAGGTTTCCTAAAAAATTTGTAAAATTCACACTGAAATTCAAATGAGGTATGTGATATATATTCTGGTTCAAAATTATTGGCAGTTCGTGTTGATACTAGAAATTCTGGCTGGGGAGATGTGCGGGGTGCTGTTTGAGGGTAGGATGAAGTCTCTGTTTGATTGCTTCTTTGGGTCTGCCCACTTGGACCCACCTTTTTTTTCTTTTGCACCACGTTCGTCTTTTTTCCACCACTGGCTCCACGATCGTTTTTCCTCCTGTAGGATGTCGATAATCCATCTAAAAAATCCCTTGTTGTTTTTCTTATATTTTGTTGGTTCTTGGATTAGTTGTCATCATCTAGCCTTATCTGATACCTCTGTTGTGGATGCGTTATCACGTATATTCTTTATTTAGTGATTAGATTTTTCATCTGCGGTTTCTGCGTGTGCGCTCCTTGCTTGTATATACAGTCCATGAAGGATAAGTTCCTATCAATATCCATTTCAAATTTTCTCAACTTATCTTGTAGTTGTTGTGTTTTAAACTATATCCTAAAGGATCAGAAATTTCCTGTTGTGATGCATTTAAATTGTTCTAAGGGCATTTAGTCTTGTTTCTTATTTTCTTCCTGATCCAACGGTGGTTATTTTTGCATCATATTCCACCAATGTTCCTGTATATGTTGAATGTTAAATAATCAAGTCCAATAGAGTTTCTGTACTAAGGGGCATACCAGCGTTCTTTGTATTTTTAGTTCGGCGTTCCCGGTTTTATTATGGGCTGAAGTGGTTGATCTGTGGACCTATCGGTATACGGTTGGTGTTTGTCTATTCTCACTCAGTGTCGTTGCATGCGTGGTTGTATGGGGTTGCTGTCCGGGGCTGTGGGGCGTGGCAAGGGGACGGTGGGGGATATCCACACCAGGGAGCGAGGCTCCGCCACAATTGGGGCCTAGATTTGCGGTGGGGCGTCGGCCTCGGGGGGAAGAATCTCCCTGAATACGTTCGGTTGCATGAACTAAGGGAAATCAGCTCGGCAAACAGGGGGGGCAGGGAGGGGAGTGGAAGTTTTGAAGCTTTGTACTGAATTAGTGTGTGCTGTCGCATTATGCTCTGCGGTCAGGTTTTGGGGTTCTTGCATTTCTACTTGAGAGTTTTATTACATCCGCCGGGTGTTATTTTGTCAGCAACCTATACGTTCCTGGGTCTCTCTGTGCGGACTCTTGCCCTGGGATGCCCTCGAGTCCTTACTATAAATTCAAGATGACATATGCGGTCGGTCAGGTTGATTTGGTATTTGATTGCGTAGGTAGGCCTTTTTTATAGTCTGTCAGGGGCTGTCAAGCTTGAATTATGCGCGCTTCCGGGTGCTGGCTAATGTGTGGAGTCGGTGGGGGCTGTTCTGGGTTTGTACCCCACAAAGCTTAGGAGCGCTTCTCTGCATTTTGTAGGTCAGGGAGTATGGCATGGACTCAACGGCCGGGTTGCCTTTCTTCTGCCTCAATTGTACAAAAACTGTACATCGATAATTCAAGGGATGGAAATTGTCACCAAGTAATGGGGTACAAAATTACGTAATAAAAAGTTATTTTAACATGTGAGTCCAAAGCAGTTCATAATATATGCTAAAGTGTCCATGTGGACAGATATATGTTGGATACGAACAAAACCAGCAGAAAAATCATAGAATTCGTGATACTAAGATGAGCATAGAAGTGCTATTAGGAAATTACAATACAAAAGAAAGAACTGCAATAGGGGAGAGATGTGTATCAACAGATAAGAACTTTTGGTTGAAAGTTCGGAGCTAAACATTTTTTTTTGATCAGAGACACAATTTTGTCAGATTTAAGGTGGTGTATACTGGAATGGTGTTAAAGGTAGCTATGCAGAACAGATAAGATACAATTGTTTTAGAATAAGAAACATAATTGGTTAGTATCAATTTGATTCTAAGAGCCCTTAATCGGTTTAACTGAAAGAACTGATGGTTCTAAAATGTTTTTTAAATAGTTTAGGAAGGAAAAGGGTTAAGGTGGAAGATAATAAAGGAAGAAGAAAAAAAAATATAAGGTATTTAAAAGGGATGGATTCTTGGAACACGCATGCTTGAGGAAAGCGGGTTGTTCCCGTGAATTGTCTGGATTCCCTTGGGGCGGCGGGTGTGGGTTCCACACACACCCAGCCACGACTGTGGCCCGGCGTTTGTCCATGCTACTCCTTGTCCTACAAATTACGTCCCCTACAGTTGAAGCGTACTAAGGTATTTACCTGTTAAGCAACTACGTCTACTAGTCTTTTAACTGATACAGATGCGATGCATATATTGGATTGTATGAAAGTATGTCGTTTTTGGAAATAAAGAACGAAATAATGTTCCTAATTTATCGGGTTCACCTTTTTGTAATATTGAATTGTTTGGACTATGGGAATCCCAGGGAAGATTCCCAAAAGATGAGGACCATGGGGATGATTACGGTTCGCTTCTGACAATTATTATAAAGGCGGTGTGGTATATTTATCTATTGGGTAGGAGGCTTTCACACAGACGTTTTTGTTCTTGTGCTAGGAAATTATAGCATTCAACTGCTTGCCATTCTGCAAACAAACGCACCAAAAAAACACATAAAAAAATGCACCCAAAAATGCTTCCATGTTAAGGCACCTATACAGTGTTGTTATTTTAGAATAGTGGGCGAGGTGTGAGAACAAGGGGACAATTTTAGTAACCGGGATATTGTTGTGGAGCTAGCTGGTGGGCTTTGTGCCAGGGCTGATTTTTATTCCCAGTCCGGCCCTGGTTGGAGAAATATTTAAACTAGGGACTGGGGGGAAGGTAACTACAAACATAACATGTAAGATAGTGAAGATAGAGAACAGGGAATTAGTAGTAAAACAGGGGGTGAAGTGGAGGGAGGGAGTGTAGCAATAGTTAAAAAGAACAGGGATAAGGAATAAAAACCAAAAAATCTCTATATTGCATGCTGACTAATGCCAGGAGTATCACCAACAAAATAAATGAACTAGAATTATTAAATGCTGAATAAAAGTAATGACATAGTGGTGATAACATGGTTGGACAAGAGCTTAGAGCTGTTGCAGTTAACTTACAGGGTCAGTTTTTTTAGAAGAGATCGGTAATCCAACAGAAGGGGGAGGTGTATGTTCTCTATGTAAAATCCCTATCTGAAGCCAACACTGCAGGAATTTAATAGATTCAGGACAAATGAGTATATTTTGGATAATTATGGGTTAGTATAAAACAGTGGGGTTATAACAATATACATACTTCTAATTGGGGTTGCTATAAAGCCCCTATATAACAGAAGATAACCCATGGAAGTTGTACTCCTCAGGCAAAAGATGTGGCGGCTAAATCAGAATGAGGTTGTTTACACGGTTTGAAACCTTGTAGCTCTCATCAAAGGAAACAGGTTTTTGTCAATAACTTGAGATATTCCTCTTGTGCAGGAACACGATAAGAGGAAAGGGCCCTTCTAGACTTTAAGGAGGTGTTATCGTTTTGGCTCTGTTTGGGCTCTGTTAGCTAATTTTATCAGATTGGGAGTTTGCATTATATCCTGGGGCGTGGTCTCTCCTCTCTGCAGGTGGGTCTCGCCCTCCAGGAGGGTTGTCTCCCCTCACTGAAAGAACTGTGACCTCAATTTTGTATATGAAGCATGGTGATTGCTAGAAGGTTGTACTGGATATAACAGCTCTGTAGGCCTCTGCATGCTGCTTATGTCTACAGGCCTTGAGGCCTCCCCAAACACCAGCCAAGCACCATGGTCTGATGTCTTAGGTTTACACCACAAATGATGCTGTGGTGAAAGCCAACAGCTTTAACTTTTAGTGGTGTTTCACCCAAATTTTACGACTACAGGCAGAGACCTTGACTCAACTACAAGGACTAATGACAGCCTTCAAGTAAAGATCTCTGATTCTGCCTGTTGACATGTTGAGTGTGAAAAAAATGGGGATAGAAGCAATCAGTTTTGACGAGAAGGCACCTTCTCATGCTTGGTAATAAACTATCTTGGGCTGTTGGTGCAGCGGCCATAGAGCTAATGTGTGCAATGGTGGGTCGGTGTGTGGGTGTGACGGGGTCTAAGTAGGGGCGGGGGGTTGAGGGCGTGGCCCAGCTCAGTGGTGTAGGGGGGATAAAAAGCTATGTGAGTATTATGTGGGTGCGTGTGTACATTTTTTGTGATGTGGGCATTGAGCGTGTTGGTGTGTGTGGATGGTAACATACATTGATCCCCTTTCTGGTCCTAATCCCCACTGAATCTATTTGCATATGGTACATCACATATGGTGGTTGTTCTTGGATGTGATTCTGTCGTCAATGGAGCTACTTTATAGGGGAGCTTTGTGTGTGGATATGAATATATATTTATAGATGGCTACTATCAGATAGTTGCTTATCGGTTCTTAGGGTTCAAATTTTTAAAAGAAAAATAAAAATATGATGGGAATTGAAGTCCTATCACTTTATTTGCAGTATGGATCCGCTAAGCACGTACACTATTACAAGCAGCTTATTGCTGACACGGTGTTTAAATTCCGTATGTTATTCACTTCTTAATATGTGGGACGTCATAAGGGGTGGACGGAGTGCGGCGGGATAGGTGCCTCGATCGGAGGGTTATGTTATGAGAGCCCGAGCAGAGGGGTCAAAAGTAGCAGCTTAAGGGACTGGACCTGTGATGAGGGTGAAACAACCCTTTGGCAAAAGCGCTGGTATACTGGCATGGTTAGGGCACCTGATGAGATACTGTAGTAGATTGGGGCAGTAGTACTTCGCGCCAGTCAGTACCAGACCCATTTTTTTTACTAGCGCCGAGGGGAGTAATCACAGTGTTGTGCAGGCAACCAACCACAGCGTGGAGGCGTATGCCGGGTGCATTTCCTGGCTAGGGGCGTATCCAAATGCTGAATGGAAAATGTCAGTCAGCATAATAACACGTCTGCCCACCAGGGGGCGTGTCTAGGGAATCGACAGGGGGTGTTCCGACCAGCAACAGAGCAAAAACAGCAGAAGAAACAGAATACAGATGTACCAGAGAAGCTGGTTAATCTGCTAAACCAAGTGACCAGAAGGGGGGGTTAAATGGCCAACCTACATTATCATAAAGTGCTTTTTTTTACTGTACCCATAATCTGAGACATGATCGCTTTGTAACACATAAAACCCTTTATTATTCCTTACACACCTGGACAGACAGTAACCAATGGTTCCAGGTTGTGGCAGTACGTGACCACAATATAATAAATTTCCAATTTTTCCGGTTGATGATGCTGAATGCTGCCAGACAGCAGGGTCTCAGCGGTTACGACGGAAGTGTTAGCTAAGACTCTAGGCTTCCTCATGCAGAAAGCAAAAGACAAAAATGTCTACAGCAATGCCGATATTCAGGCTTTTGGCTCATTGGGATGGTTGGGTAGTTGGTAAGCGTTTCTTCTGCTCCCAATCTGTTTACACAGCAAGGCTGGCTGCCAGACGGGCTGCCCTGTAACTGCTGTATGCGGTCGTCAAACTGGTTTGGAAACTAGAAGGGGCAGGTAGGCTTGTCTCTGGGTGGGGGAATCGGACGACAGTGTCTGGGACTGGGGATGGTGCTTGCTCATGCTGCTCCAGCACAGCAGAGGACCGCATGGTCTTGGAAGTGGCGGAGGAGAAGGAGGCAGAGGATGTCACAGTGCTTGGAAGCAAAGGACCTGTGAGGCTTTTTTTCTCTGACTCCTCCACAGCAATTCATGCTTTACATACATGTACCTATTCATGTGCCAATGGTGGGTAAACTAATCCATTCATTATGACGCTCGGTCACAGAATCTGAGGCACTTTTGATCGAAAAAGGCCAAGGCAATACAAGGTCCTGGTACATTTCGAATGGTTGGGAAAACCTTTTAGCGGTTGTTCCCGCGGGCCACTCACTCTGAACAAGGGTGGGGATTTTTGTCTGGGTGATATCGGGAGTGGAAGCCCGCGACTCGTGCTGGGCTCCAGGACCATGCAATTAACACCTACCCATCATTCTTCCTCTCCATGAATGAGGCGGCTCGGCTAAAGCTGCATGCTGGAATAAAGACCAACGTTGGATCCGCAATGTCATCATCATCATCATCACAGGTGTCTTCCCTCTTCCTGACATTCTCTCCATGCCTCAAGCTGCGGGCTAGAAAGCCACAAGCACTTTAAAGGCATTGCTGACTGCTCGGATGGGTCTGTCCGTACGGATCAGCTTTACGTCTACTTCTTGAGAGGGCATCAGCCGATTGTGGGCAGGTCTAGAAGCATAAATACAAAATATCCTACTGATCTTTTGAAAGGACTTCTGACCCTAACCGGCATTGTGTCATCAAAGAAAGGCTCTTCAGTATATGGATTATCTCGAGGTGGTCTGTACATTTGGGTGGACATTTGGGCTTGGTTTGCTTCGTGGTAGGCTTGACTGGATGACGATGATAGATGTCGACATTTGAAGGCTGTGACTGTGAGGATGAGGAGGGTATAAACCGCTCAATGCTGGTTGTGTTAACCACTGAGAACAGGATTTGGGCGATACGGCTCGTCAGTAAGCTTTTAATACAGGAGCCAACCAAGTGTTGCTGGACTAGAGCGGTTCCTGCAGCTGACGATGTGCTTGCTTAGTGTGATTGTACGCGTAGCACTGGTTGAGAGCGACGTGTCGGGGACTCTAGCGCACGGACTTACTACACCCTCTCCTTGTTTGCTTACAAACTCTAGTTTGCTCCTAGTTCAAAAGATATATATTTAAAAATGTCACAAAGATTTGTTCACAGTCTTGTTATTGAAGGACTGTACTCACTAAGACAGCAAATCACTGATGTTTTCTATATCCCTAAAATTCAAACTCGGAATTTAGGATTGAGATAACAGAATTTTTTCTTTTATGTAATTATCTGTTTATTAATGGCGTTCCTATGGAAGATTACCTGACGCCAATTCAACAGTGTCTTATATGCCTATTGTCACTGTCAGAGGAGGTGCAGTGTGCCCTTACACCACCCAGCCACTGTCTGCTATACTTGGCCGACTGTCCCCCCGTGCTGGCCCTAGATGGAAGACCCCAATGGATGACAAGCCCTACGCTAATAAGTGCGGGCGGCTCGGTAGGGGGAAGGCAGTAGTCAAAAGGGGACAGGGTCGCAAACATAAAAATGCAAAGAATCGGAAATCCAGAAGAAATACGACTGAACCATCAGAGATAGCCAAGGGTCAAAAACATGGACGTGAGGTAACGCGTGTGGAGGGTAACAGGATAATCAAGAGGACACAAAAACGTTGGTCAAGAAGTAAGTCGAAGTCTAGGGTACAGCCAGAGTTAATAGAAAACACACTAGGGTACAAGGGAAACGCAACGGGGATAACCTTTCACAAGAAAAAGCGACTAACAACACTGAGAAGGTTTTTTAAATGAGAGGCATATTATGGACACCGCCCCAGGTGCTGATTGGGTGCGGCATACGGGCCTGTGCTAACACATGTTTAGAAATAGCATCTAGAGCGGTCAATCCGACAGTTTTGAGCCAATGGTTGCAAAGTTATTGCAATTATTGATTTATACATAAGGACCAGGAAATATTTAATGCTCCTTGGATGGATGTCGCTCACTATTAAACAAAAGCAGCTCTTTTAAACCAGGGCAGGATTATTCATTATGCTTGTTCCTACCATACCCTGAAGTTGCAGGCTGGATTGACTCCTAGGGAGTCGGGTAACTATTTAGTGTTGGGATCACCTGGCTCGCCGGGATCCCCTCTGACGTGTTTGGGAGGTGACGCTTATATATACAATCTTTGTTCAATACTGTAAACTATGAGTCCCAGGGTTTTTTTATTTTCCTTAGCAGTAATGCATTTCCAATATTTTCTATTTACCTTGAGGTTTTACTTAGTCTTTAGTGTGCCACTGATATTTGTATTAGACCATGGTGGATGTGTACATCATGGAGATCCTGGCAGGAGCTTAGCTGATATTGATCAATAGTGTAGATATGAGACAGCACTCCACAGGTTGTGATGCAAATAAAAATTATTTTTATTGACTTTTTCTCCACAGGTTCCAGGAGCAAAATATATTGTGACATTTAAAACCTTAAAACTCTAAAAGTGTCACAATATATATTGCTCCTGGAAGCTGTGGAGAAACCGTCAATAAACCTGTGGAGTGCTGTCTAATATATACACTATTGATTGAAAAGGGGTTCTAACCCGAATAGATGAGCACCCTTTATCAGTATCCTCCTTAGGAGTGCCATTTGATCACAAGTAGCTGGTATAGGTAGCCGGATTCCTGCTTTTATAGAGGAAATCAGAAATCCTTATCCTCAGCAGTTAAACTGAGGGTAAGGATTCCCTCTGCCAGTCCATTGAGCCCACATAATGTAAATGTGGAGTGTCAATAGATCATCTTGGTAGTCAGGGACCTAACAAAGGCCCCCAGATTTGCCATCTTAGAACACCTTTTATAGGTTCTTGCTAGAGGACCTAGGGAACTAAATGGATGTTGCAGTGTTTAGTCTAAAGAGCATAATACACTTACAAGGCAGAAGTTTTGTAGCGTATTATATTAGTGATCAAGCAATCACATGGCCAAGTCTCCTAGTGGGACTAAAATATAAAGTGAAAAAATGTTTAAGAAAATATTGAAAATGTTAAAAAACCTGAAAAGTGCCTTTTACTTTTTAGATGTAGTCATCATATATAAAAAAGTAGTATCAAACATACACAAAATAATTCACCACATCCAGAGCAATGCAAACAAAATTACCGCTTCAGTGAATGCATTTGAAACTGAAAAAATAAAACTAAACAAATTTCTGAAATTCAGTTTTTTTCATTCCTCCCTCCACAAAAAAATACCTACCCTAAAATCTTCCACACAAACACACACATACTGTAGGTGCACTAGAATTAAAATAAGGACTTTATTCTCTAGGTATCACAACTACAATTTAGGTTAAATAACTGATAAATAAAATATATGCTATATATATGTATAGTATTTTTATACACTGCAGATTAAGCTGATTTTTTGGATATAAATCTGTTTGGTTAAATGTATGACCTTTATTTTGCAGAATTCTTTTATAAATCTTACAATACTAAGATGCTGGTTCTGTTTTGGTACCATTTTAAAACCTCATTTATGTATTCTACTGTGGACATTTTAACACTGAGGGCCACATGTATGAAAACTGTATAGGTCTAAAACTCTTTGTTGCCCATAGCAACAAATCAGAGCACCCCTTTCATCTCATATAGTGCTCTGGAAAAATGAGAGGGGCGCTCTGATTGGTTGCTGTGGGCAAGAAAGTAAGTTTTAGACCCAGACAGTTTTTATACATGTGGCCCTGACTGTCTTGTAACAAAAAGGTTCATATATGATAAGCAAAAAGTCATTACTAGCCTTTTCTTCATATTTAAACTAAATAAACCAATATGCAAATTTTTCTGTGTACTTCTTTTCATTAATTTAAATAATTGGGTGACCTATTTTGATTTTTTTTTAAACGCTAAAATTATTTTCTTAGCTGATTTAATGTCTCAGATTATTGAGCCCTACCTTGTAATATCTAAAAAATATTTTTTATTTCTTTTGCATTTAAATATTGTAAAAATTCTATGACTTGTATCAAAAAGTCAACAGCATGCTAACTAGACTACAGATGTTTTTACTAAGTAGTAAGTTCACAAGAACATTTCTAAGATGCTGATGCTGACAATTAAACACCTTTGCTGCTGAATTGTCCTCCCTGGTGCTCAGCAATGTTTTTAGAAACCCTTACAGCCTTGTTGAGGTGATAGAGTGTTGTGATTCTGTTTAAATTAAATAAGTTAAATAATCACAAATTGGCACATTGTCAGCTAAAAAGTTGAAGCTACGGTAAGTAATTGTTCGAAATGAGTGAAACATTAAATTTACAACTTTGATATGTAACAATGCACAGTACAGAATTCCTCCTCAAACTATAATGATACCGTATTAATTAAAAAGAAATTTAACTCCCTTTTGTTGGATGTCCCTTAGCTGCTTTCTTTCAAATTTAATTTATTAAAAAAAGGAGGCTTCAGTAAAGAAACAACCCTGAGGACCATCTCAAAGACAAGTTTACATGTTTGAAATTCTGTAATTCATCCAGTATCTGGAGAGCAAGGACTGAGGCTGAGTGCAAGACAGTTACAAAACAGACTTTACAGCATTTATTGAAGACTTTGATTGCCTCTCTTTTGGCTTAGTGTCTCCCTCATGATGAGCCATGATTAGGACTTATAACTGCTCTATGAACTACATTTGACTGCATGCACAACTAAAGCTCAGTGTACTGTATTTACATGTTATTTTTATGGCATTTTCTAACAGTATTTATCAATCTAATCATATAGACCAATAATAGATAGTACATATATGCACATATATTAGATGTTATAACAAACAGTGAAATGTCATACACAATTTTCCTAAAGAACTATAAAAAAAAATCTAACAAAAGGTAATGCCTGGGTATATGAGTTCTGCTCAGCCTTCTTGTGCATTGTCTTCCATTAGTTTAAAAACAATGCATACACTAAGCAAAAGACCTGAGTAATGAGGTGGCTGGTGATGCTGGAGTTGTTGGTTGACAACCTCACTTAGCAGTGTACCTGTTTCTTATATATAAGATCAGATTTTTTATTGTCAGGTTTGTCTCCATTCTTTTTATTCATACAAATTACTGCACATTTGAAAGCTGATTAGTTTGTTGGTTTGATCCAAGAAATAATTTTATGCATTTTACGTTTATATGGACAGGAGACAGTTATACCGAACAGTTGGCAAAATAAGATATTATTTGAGCTTGGTCCTTCAGTCCTGCATTTCAGGTGTTTGACAAAAAGAGCTAGAAGTGACTCAGACAAATGTACCATTTGTGGAGGAACCATTCACATTGCCTCCATTGGAAAATTCTTAGGAATTAGCTGAGCATTCTGCACATTTGCCAAATTATTGTAATTTACTTCGATTTATAAACATTGTGTGCCTTCTAGATCTGCATGCATTTTGCATGCAGGCTTACACTCTTGCTTGCAATAATCAAACGTGACAACTTTGGATTTCAAACATCAGGGGAAAAAGCTAGACACAATGACTGACCATGCAAAACAGAGATATTTTACCTTAGGTGACTCAGTCTGTTTTATTGTCACTGCCAATTTGTTTTAGTGATTGGCCGGGTCACAGCATTCATATACCCATTGACATTGATGGCAAAAAAAAGTAAAGAACCCTTTTGACTAGAGCTAATCATTATACATACACACTTACTGCTTCTAGAAAAATTAAGAGTAAAAAGCAGCCGGGTGCCCATGATTAACTAATTTTCAGCAAGTGTGACCAGTGACCACCTCTATAGAAGTCTGTTGGACTGACAGATTCATTTGGAATGCCAATTAGGAGAATGATCAACGATTATCTTAGAGAAGCAACTGTTGCTGCAATATGGGAGGGTTTGTGAGGCTTTTTTCCAGACAATGAGAAGCTTATCATTCTAAAGTAATAAAGATTATTCCAATTGGAAAATAAAGCAGTTGTCAATCTTCTCAGAAAATGCGGAAGATGCAAATTAATCCCAAGGTCAGACCATGCAATGCTCTGAGAAAGACAAAGATATAAAAACTAAATCTCAGAATCTACAAACCTCAGTTAGCATACAAACTGTTCAAGTTCGTGACTTTAAAATTAGAAAAAATAAAAAATAGGTTTAGCTTGTTTGGAAAGGTTGCCAGGAGAAAGACTCATCTTTCTAAAATAAACATGACAGCTTGGTTTAAGTGTACAAAGTTGAATCTGACCAAACCACAAGACTACAGAAACAACGTTCTTTGGACAGATGAAAAAAAAAAAGTTTGGCCATAATGCACCGACTTAATTTTGGTAAAAACAAAATACAACAGACTTCCGGTTCCGGTGGCAACATGCGGTGACGCGGCTGCAGAAGCTCATAGACTGGGTCCTAACTTGAGAGGTCACAGAAATGAAGTGTAAGGCGAGGGTAGTAACCATGATAATCTGCCAGGACTAAAGCAAACCATTGTTAAATATCTAAATTTTGCCGACAAATCCGAAATTTTGAGAGTATATAAGTCTTTACGCTCTGGGTTACATTTTTGAAGGCTTCTCAGCTGAGGTCACCAGACGCCGAAGAGCTTTTTCAAGTACAGCAGGACAAGAGAAATTTGCCCTGCTGTACCTGGCAACCCTACGTATTTTCCATAAAAATGGGAACTCGTTCCACTTTTCAAACCCCTGCAGATACACAGGGCTACATGGAGAAAGCTGGAGACTTTCTAAGAACGGTTCCCCTCCACAATCTCCACGGGTGGATCATTTTGATTCCAACCTTTCGACCACATTAAGACTCCCACGTGATCATGATATCTCGGACCATATGGAAAGTCCGAAAGAGCAACGTAAACGCCCGGCTTCGTCCTTGGTCACCTGAACGCAGTGTCAATATGGGGTTCCCCCCTTATGTTTAGGTCGCCCTCCTGGCCACTCCCGGGACATCTCCGGTTAAAAGTTGAAAGCTAAAAGCTAAATAATGTTGACGGTTTAAGATTGTCATTAGGTTACAGGTGCTCCTCATGGAGTTTTTCTGGTAACAGTTGTTGATTCCAAAATGTTGGGAATAAGTGAAGTCCTCCAGCACCATGACAGTGGAAAGACGAGATCTTCTCCTCTTCCCCTGAGGTGCTTTTTGGAAGCTTTTGCTTCCCTTTTTCTTGACCCGATTTGGGTTTTGGTTCTAGTTTCTAATGCAGTTGTAGATTTTTTTCTTGTTTTTTTAGTGAGAGTTTATGCTTTCCACTATATGGAGCAATTGGATCTTCCCCCCCATGAGATACCCCTCGAGAAGGTATCTTTGATCCCAATTGAACCTTTGAGGGTTATCAAATACCTCTTCCAAAATGATTAATATCATATCATTGAACGGGAGGATATGTTTATGGCCCTAATGGGGACAACAAGGTATTTTTTGAGAAGCTCGTGGGCAAAATTTTAGCAGATTCCACCCTTCTTAAGGTAGTAGGAGGAGACTTGAACACAGTCCATGACGCCTGTGAAGATAAGTCTCACTCTGCTGCTCATAAGGAAACTACTCTGTTAAGATTTTTAGATATCACCTAAAAGATATCTGGAGTTCTCTCCACCCAGAAGGTAGAGAGTGTACTTTTATCTCGCCACCTCACCAGTCATGGTTACGCATTGACTACTTTTTTGATTTCCCCGAGTTGGCTACACGGGTTAAGGCAGATAATATAGAAGATCTAATTATCTCAGATCATTCCCCTATGTAATTGGAAATCTATGATTTCACCCCAAGAGGAAATGAGCATATATGGCGTTTTCCCTCTTATTTATACGAAAACGAAGAATTTGGTAACCTCCTAAGATTATGGTGGACTGAGTTTTACAATGACAATCTAGCCCATACGGATACACCCCATTTATTGTGGGAAACTGCTAAGGTGGTTTTACAAGGTCGTATCATCTCATATATAGCCTCTAGAAAAAGACTAATAGCGTCCAAGATAGAGGAGTTTGCACTTAAGCTTAGGTCTTCCTATTCTACCTTCAAGTCTTGCCCGTCACAGCAGAATTGGGAGTCCTGGAGCATAGCAAAAAAGGAAGATGAACATTGGCTTTTGCAATGGGAAATATCCCATAAATATATCCATGATGCCCAACTCTCTAGGTTCGAGAACAAGCCAGGAAAGCTTTTGGCTCATCTGGCCAGAGGCCCGAGAACCTGTACCACCATACATGCTGTCATAAATAAATCGGGCATACCCATACATGACGGCAGGGACATCACTTTCAGGGAATACTAATCTGAGTTATATCGGTTTTCAGATCCTGATATGGGGGAGTCAGACAGACTACTGGAGAAAGTATCCTTACCAGAACTGTCCCAGGAAGAGAAAGAATTCCTAGAGGCGCCCATAACAGACAAGATAGTAGCCCTTATGGTTCGTACGTTAGCTAACCAAAAGGCACCAGGACCTGATAGGTACACTTCTGAGTTCTTTAAACTACTCCTCCCTGAAATCTTACCCACCTTGTTATCACTTTATAATTCCTTTCTGACTGGGTCGGGTATCCCATCCTATATGAATGAAGCCCATATACGGGTATTACCTAAGCCAGGCAAAGACCCCATGGATCCTTCGTGATACCGCCCCATTTCTCTCATTAATGTCAATTTAAAAATCCTCTCTAAAATTATGGCCGATCGGCTAGCATTCATTCTACCCAAATTAATTTCTAGTCCCCAAGTGGGTTTCGTCCAGAATAGGTCAGCAGTCACCTATGTTCACAAGGTCCTGATGATATTGGATGACGTTAAAGTAAACCCTCATAAACACCAATCCCCAGCTATATTTATAATAGATGCTGAAAAGGCATTTGACAATGTCAACTGGGGTTGGTTGGGCAAAGTCCTGGACCGTGTGGGTATTGGGGGCTCCTTTCGACAATACATATCCTCTCTATACACTAACCCCACGGCAAGGATGATTTTACCAGGTTTTCTGTCTGACTATTTCCCCCTGTGGAGGGGTACTAGGCAGGAGTGTCCTCTTTCGCCCCTGCTTTTTAATCTGGCTATTGAGCCACTCTCAAGATATTTACAGTTCCTTATGGAATTTGAGGGAATCAAGAAGGGTTCTCAACTAAAC